>JACEIK010003645.1:14222-39062 GCA_018107945.1 Datura stramonium | reverse complement strand
TATTTACATCCTTAAGTTCCTTACATTTCTTTCTGCATAAGATTTAGTGATTTGATTGGGTTTTAACTTGAAAATGTGGTGGGGTAGTTTGGAAGTGGTTTTTGAGTTTTTCGAGCTCTTAGGGCTTGAATTTGGGTGTTGAATTGATGTATAATGAGCCGTTGAAGTTATACATATCTATCACAACTCGAGTTTACACCATGGACGTGACACAATACTTAGGATCAGAAGTTACCCCAAGTAAATCCATGGTAAAGCATAATTCTCTTAAGACTAATCTATTGTAAAATAATATTAAGCAGAAGCATAACTGAAATAATGGAAAAATGGTTCTAAGTACAAAGTAATCTGAGTAAGTGAATACAGATGAAATATAATATTAAAACACCAAACTAACTATCTGCACGAAAGCCTCTACTAGAAAGATTAGTTGCTTGGACAAGCCTCTAGCTAACTCTAGTATTTGAACTAAAACTGAAATAACAAAGCTAAGTATGAAACCTCTATCCCTCAGAAGATGAGGACTCACTACTTGTCAGATGCTGGAAATCGCACGGAGAAACTAGCTACGGCGTTGTGGCTGGGTACCTGAGCCTATATTGTAAAATGATATAGCACATAGAAATATGCGATCAATACTTTAAATGTACTGAGTATGTGAGATGTAAATAAACACAGACATACTAGTAACTCATAACTAGACTGAAGTAGCATATAGAGACCCTATCTGAAAATGTAAATATAGTAAATCATCGGACATCTATGGGAAAACTATAAGAACTGATAACTGAGTTAGGTTCATAAGCATATCCTGAAAACTAATAGACTGTATTGGAAAGAGGACTCTGACTATACTGTACTATGGGAGAGCCTATAACCGACATATAATAACCACGTGAGCTAGACATGGAGTTCTATGTATACAACCCATCCAAGAGAGCCTACTGTACCTTGCTAGGATATAGTGGCTGATCTGCATGATCTATCTAGGGCCCGTTCGGGCTAATAACCTATGGTGGCATGTAGTTCGGGGAATTTGGGTGCGCTGAACCCCGACCCATTCGATGCTAAGTACTACTCCCATTGAAAACCTAATTATATCTAGCCGTTCTAATAGCTCAAAATTGATATCCTAGGACAAAGTCAGAACTACTTATCTGGAAGTGCTTTAAGAGTCTAAGGACCTGAAAGAAACTATGTTCTAGGACTTGTCAGGGCTGCTTATCTGAAAGTGTCATGATAGTTGACAAAACAACAAACATGCTGATAAACTGATACTGCTGAATATACTAAGTACTGAAAATATTACTATGAATGGGCATACTAGAAATGATAAAAATTGCTATAAAGCACATTTGCACATTTCTACAAGAAAGTCGTATATATGTGACAACTTATGCTATTTTAAAAAATTGCTAGTTGATAAGCACACTTCTGTGAAAAATCATGCCAAGTTCAAGTGATACATATTGTATAACTGCAATTATTGTCATAAGTATTTAACAATTCTAATCATGCAAGCCTGACATCATAGAGAAAGAAAGGAAAATTCATCAGTCGAAAGAAAATCCCTAGATCATGATTTCTAGAAATACTTTGTGGCTAGGGATTGCTGAAACTTTGGGACACAAGGGTAAAAGAAATACCCACACTGAAGAAGAAATCTCTAAGAAGAGCTCTTGAAATCTACTGCACTTTGAATGGAACCCTAGCTTAGATTTGAGGAGATTTTCTGACTTTTATGCTCTGCTCCTGAAGGTTTGGGAGAGAATGAGAGGAAAACGTCGAATTATTCCCTTAATTCACCGTTAACCTCACCCCAAACGACGTAGTTTAGGAGTTAAGAGCTTTGAATTTTACAAAAATTCCCCTGGGTAACCATTTCAATGTATGACTATCCATATCCAACGGGCCTCACACTGAGTTGTTGGTTGTGACCATGGCTCATTGGAACCAGTTATAGGTTCTAGGCCTAGGAAGTTAGTTTCTGGTATTCGACCAACAGACGGATAGGATTACTCATTGGCCGTAATAACAGGCCATTATATCTTGTCATAGTCACAGGAAGAATTTCAAATAACTTCTCAACTTCTGCCAACGAACGGCACAATGACCCGTTGGTCGGTCTAGGTTGTTGTCACTACTCATCGTCACTACTGGAAATTCTAAACATTTTCTAGACTTGACCAACTGACAGGAACAATGAATCGTTAGATGGGACAATGATGGTTCCATTCGTTGCCACTGGAAAGGGTTTCTAACCATTTTCTAGATTTCCTCTAACGGCTCCCAACAACGAGTCGTCTTAACAAACAATGACTCGTCTTCTGGAGTGTTGTTTTGAGGACAGATTTGTCAGGTTTTTGGGTATTGCAAGAACGGGCTGAACCATGACCCATTACTTCTAACAATGCGTCATTGTATCACCTGTTAGATTGAGGAATGAAGCTGCAGGGCTGACAATGACTCAGACAACGGATCGTTGTTACTTATAACGACTCATTGGTTGAGTCGTTTTGAGACAAATTTTTTTCCTATATTGTTATTTTGTTTTCATTCCAAGTCTAGGTTTCTTCTATGGAACTTTTGATCTTTTATAATATCTCCTCCTTGAGAACAGTCATCCCCGAATGAAGGCTAAATAAGATAAAATTCTGGGGAAAAAGCTGCAATCCTGAACTGAAGACTATAAATTGATTACTAAAGGAGTGACTGACTCTGAACTGGAATAGACATATTAACTTAAATTATTCAACTATGGTGTACATTAAAACATGAATAGAGTTAAAGGGTATGGAACTGAATAGAGTACTGAGGAGGAATTTAGTACCTCATGCTAAATTTGAGATGGAAGGGAAAAAGTGAGGGTATTTAGCCATCATATCTGCTTCTGCTTCCCATGTAGCTCCCTCGACTAGCTGGTTCCTCCATAAAATATTTACTGAAGTGAACTCCTTGTTCCTCAGCTTATGAACCTAACGGTCTAGGATCTGAACTAGAACCTCTTTGTGAGAGAGACTATCCCTTACACTAACACTCTATAGAGGCACTACTGAGGTCGGATCACCGATGCATTTCTTCAACAAGGACACGTAGAAGACTGGGTGCACCTATGCCAATTTCGCTGGCAAATCCAGCTCATGGACCACATTGCCAATGCATTTTAGGATTATGTAAGGACCAACATATCGATGACTGATCTTTTCTTTCTTTTCAAACCTCATCACACCTTTAATAGGTGAAATTTTCAAATATACCCAGTCATCCACGACAAACTCTATCTCTCTTCTCCTTACATATGAATATGATTTTTGTCGCCTTTGAGCTGTTTTTAGTCGTTCCCTGATAAGTTAAACCTTCTGCATAGGCTCATGTACTGCATCAGGTCCTAAAAATATAGCTTCACCAACCTAAAACCACCCTATAGGAGATCTACATCTCCTACCATATAATGCCTCGAACAGGGCCATCTGAATACTGGATTGGTAGTTGTTATTGTATGAAAAATCAATGAGATATAGATGATCATCCCAACTGCCCTTGAAATTGATCACAAAGCCCTCAACATATCCTCTAGAGTCTAAATAGTTTGCTCAACCTGGCCATCTATCGGTTTGTGAAAAGCTGTGCTGAGCTTGACCTGAGTACCAAGTCCTTTTAGAAATGACTTCTAGAACTGTGAGATGAACGGAGTACCTCTATCTGAAATGATGGAAAAGGGAACTCCATGCAGTTTGACTAACTATTGGATGTACAGTCTAGCATAATCCTTTGCTAAGTTTGTGGTGTTAACTGGTAGAAAATGTGTTGACTTAGTCATCAGGTCTACAACCACCCAAATTAATTCATGCTGTCGGCGAGTATGAGATAGACCTATAATAAAATCCATGTTCACTTCTTCCAACTTCCAAGTGGGAATGCTAATATCCTGGTTCATACCCCCAGGTGATGTTCAACCTTGTCCCGTTGGCAATTTGGACACTTAGCCACAAATTTTGCAACGTCCTTCTTCACGCCATTCCACCAATAGACTTCCCATAGACCATAAACATCTTTTTTGCACATGGGTGGATAGAGTACCTAGTGCTGTGAGCTTCCATTAGTATCTATTGCCTCAAATCATCTATATCGGGAATACACAACCTGCCCTGATAATAGAGCACACCATCTCCCCCTTTGGAAAAAGTTTCCACCTCTTTCCTTAGGACTGCTTCCTTCAGCTTAAATAGAATTGGGTCTTCATCTTGCTTTGACTTAATCTCCCCCAGCAAGGAGGACTTTGACCTACTCTGGACTACAACTCTACCTCTTGCTGAATCAACCAACTGGACTCTTAACCGAGCCAGTTTATGAATATCCTTCACCAGTTTCTTTTTATCCTCCTTTACATGGGTAACACTCCCCATAGACTTTCTACTGAGGGCATCAACCACTACATTGTCCTTTCCCGGGTGATACAACACACTCATGCCATAATCCTGTAATAAATATAGCCATCTTCTCTGACGTAGATTCAGGACCTTCTGACTGAACACATACTATAGGCTCTCTACCTATGCCAGTTCAAGATCATTAGTCGGATAGTTCTTCTCATGAACCTTGAGCTGTATGGAAGAATAGGATATAACTTTACCATGCTTCATCAGAACACAACCAAGACTAACTTTTGAGGCATCACAATAGATCATGAACTCGTCTGAACCTTCTGGCAGAGTAAGAAGTGGGGCTATAGTGAGTCGAGTCTTTAACTATTGAAATCTCTTCTCACATGCATCAGACCACTGAAACTTCACCTTCTTGTGAGTTAGTTTGGCTAAAAGAGAGGCAATGGAGGAGAACCCTTCTACGAACCATCTGTATTAACCTGCTAGGCCCAAGAAGCTCCTGATATTTAATGGAGAGTAGGTCTTGACCAGTCTTAACTGTCGTTATCTTTTGAGGATCCACTTGAGTACCTTCACTTGAGGAATTCAATTGATTTTAGCCAAAATTCACGCTTGCTAAATTTAGAGAATAACTAGCGATCCCTAAGAGTCTGCAAAACTATTCTCAAATGGTTTGCATACTCCTTTTCTATTCTAGAGTAAACTAGGATATCGTCTGTAAAGACAATAACGAATATGTCCAAGTACAGCTTGAATACCTTGTTCATCAAATCTATAAAAGTTGTAGGAGTATTAGTTAGTCCAAAAGACAATAACGAATATGTCCAAGTACAGCTTGAATATCTTGTTCATCAAATCTATAAAAGCTGTAGGAGTATTAGTTAGTCCAAAAGACATAACGATGAATTCATAGTGACCATATCGAGTTTTGAAGGCTATTTTCAGAATGTCACATTTTATAACCCTGAGCTGGTGGTATCCTGATCTGGGATCTAGGTTTGGAAAACAACTAGTTCCCTGAAGTTGATTGAACAAATCATCAATATTGTTTAGAGGATATGTATTCTTGGCTGTGAACTTGTTTAGATGATGGTAGTCAATGCACATTCTTAGTGTACCGTCTTTCTTTCGCACGAATAGGACTGCGGCACCCCATGGAGAAATGCTGGGTCTGATGTAGCCCTTATCTAAATGCTCTTTCAGCTTTTCTTTTAACTCTTTAAGCTAAGCTGGGGTCATTCTAAAAGGAGGAATTGAGATAGGCTGGGTATCTGGGAGAAGATCTATGCCAAAGTCTGTTACCCTCTCGGGAGGAACTCCAAGAAGATCTTCGGGAAACACATCAGGAAACTCATTTACAACTGAAACTAACTGAAGTATAGATGTGTTGTGAGTTTATAGAACTTTCAACACTTAAAACTGAGAAAATAACATGGACTTAGGTATGTTTATATGGATATGAGGCACTTTTACTTTAATTTCAGGGAAAATAAGTGTTGAATAAAAAACATGCAAAAGAAGCCGAAAAATGCATAAAACCAACCAAAGTACAAGTATCAGTACGAGTCGTACCTTGATTGTACGAGTTGTACCTTAATTGTATGAGCCGTACTAAGAACCATGGTGAAATTAGAAAGGTTGGAATGAGGGGAAGGCAACATATGACTCTCAGTACGAGTCGTAACTAGAGTCGTGGAATTGTTTAGAGAAATTTGCACAAAGGCAGACTCTTGGTACGGATGGACTCACGGATTGTAGCAAGAACATATGGCCCGTACCATGATCCTTGGTGAACTTCAGAAGATTGCTCAATACTTGGCAGAGCTTCAGACACAACAAACAGCATGAGTCATAGGAAGAAGGTAGGATTCATACCACAACACTCATGGAAAATTTCAGAAGATGTCAGAGTTCTCAGGGCCAAACAATAGAAGCATTGTACGACTCATAGGAGTTTGGTAAGAGTCATACCATCTAGCTAACACTTAGCCAAATATGCAGCAGCCAAAGACTTACGAGAAGCAGGTATGACCCGTACAATCCTGCTACGGGTCATCGGTCCATTCGTGACACAGTCGACACCAGATATGGTAAATTCCCTGTTAGTTTAGGAAAAGGTTTCTATTTCAGTATAAATAGCCTTTATGTTTTATTTTAGTAGAAAAAAGAGGAGAGGAACGAAGTAGTAAACATGCGAAGCATAATATTTGTGAATTTTATCAAGTTTTGAGGAGCAATTCTTGGGATCAAATTCTTGAATTCCTACATTGTTCTTGAGATTATTCTTTGATATTCAAATCTGGTTTTCTTTCAACTGTTGATGTAAGTATTTAATTATGTGTTTGTCTATGAATGCAATTTTTAATCCTACAACTATGAGAGGCTTAAACCTCCACAACTAGGGGTTGTGGGAACCATGGTAGATTAACGAAATAGGGTTACACAAAAGTGATTTAAAACCAATGCTAAATGCTGGTATTGTATTCTCTTCATATTTAAACATTTTTAATGGTGTAAAATGTTAGGACTTGACGCGAATTCTTTACTTTCTTGATCCTAGAGAGGTAGAGATTAGGAAAAGAGAATTACAACAAAGCCTTGGTCTATGATCATTGTATTAACTTGAGCTGTGGTTGCAGGATAGTTAAATTTGGAACATATTAATAATGGTTAGTTTGAAAGCGCTCATGAGACCTGACCTGGTGATTGAGTATAGTCATCCAATAGGGACAAACCAACCATTTGGATGACCCAAAGTTATCAATTCTTAAAATAAGCATTGGGATTAATCACGTGTATATACCCCAAGTAGTTATGAACCCATGGGGAACACTTATCCTAGTTGTTTGCAAATCCTGATTTAAATCACAAATATATTCCTGTTTTAATATTTTTTTCTTTAAAACCCCACAATTTGGAGATAACTCACCAACAAGTACAATTACCGGCATTAGTCTAGATCTTACTCTATTCCCTATGGGTTCGGCCCAACCTCTTAGTTGGGTTCTTTATTGACAACGACCGCTTCGTACATTGTCAGAAAGTGTGAGTCTGTGCCATATCAAAAATTGGCGCTGTTGCCGGGGAATACAACTAAGACTATATTAGTTGCTTGTATTTGACTTTTGGTTGTTATTTACTGATTTATGTTTTCTTTTTTATTTTAGATATCCACAGGGTTGTTTCTTGGTGAATGCCAAGTACTCGTTGGAGTAGAAACCCCCTGAATTATTTAGATCTCAAGCTTGAAAGAACACACGAAAGATGAAAAACCAAGAGCAGAGAGATGCCCGTATTGTTGAAGAAGCTAGGTAAGTCGAGCTAGCTCAGCAAGATGTACTTCAGGTTGTAGAGGATGCTCGAGATGAGGTTATTAATGCTGGTTGATATGGAAGGGGAAATAGTGGTCAAAGATATGCCCCTCAATTCTGCGATGAAGATGACCTAGACATTGATGGAGTTGGGTCAACTAGAGCTATCGTACCACCACCATTGCCTGTTGGGGCAAAATTTGATATCAAAAGCACTATGATCGAGTTATTGAACATGAAACGGGTGTTTAGTGGTCACGCAGCTAATGATGCCAACCTTCACCTGATGAACTTTGTAAGAATATGCAAGGTGTACAGGTTGTTGGGAGTCATCCAGGATGCTATACAACTAAGACTCTTCCCCTTTTCTCTGTCTAGGGAAGCCATATTATGGTTATCAGAGTTGCCCAATGACTCCATTACCAATTGGAGGGAGCTCAAGCAAGCTTTCTTAGAGAGATTCTTTCCACCCTCAAGGATGCTGCAGCTTAAAGATGAAATCTATGATTTTAGACAACTGAAAACTGAGGCACATCATGAGACCTGGTTGAGGTTTAGGAAGAAGTTGATGAAGTGCCCGAACCACAAAATTCCTGATGATAGTCTATTGGAGATTTTCTATTGATGATTGAACTATAGTACAAAAGTAGTAGCAGACAAAGTGTCAGGAGGAGCGCTGATGAGCTACACCTGGGAGCAAGCTGCCACTATTCTAGATAGAGTAACCAAGACAAACAGAGAATGGCACACCCTGGAAGCAAAAGAAATGGCTGGTACACATGCTGTTGGTTTGACTGCAGACCAATAAAGGAAGGAGGAAGAACGTGACCAGGATTTGGCTCATATGCACACATAAATTGGATTTTCTTACTAAGAACATCATAGGAGCTAGAGCCAAAAAGGTTAACATAGTGGGGATACAGGGACCGGATCGAGGGCCAAACCACTCAGATTTTGAGGAGGACGCAAACTTCTTGGACAATCGGGTGGTGGGTTTCCGAACCAACGCCCAAGGGTCTGGACAAGACGCTTGGTGCCAAGGTTCTGAAAACCAAGGTCGCAACCAATATAGAGACAATTAATACCAGAATGGGTACAGGGATAGAAGCCGAGGTCATGAGCACAAGGGAGATTGGAGAAGGAATGATGGTTACCGCAATGACCGAGCTGGATTGTACGTGCCTCCTAATGCACGTGAGGGGGAGGCTGGACAGTTGAAGTTAGAGGGCATGATGATTGAGATGCTAAAGAAGGTGAGATCCATAAATGATCAGTTGAAAGACATCTGTAATGATATATCAAGCATGGGTCAGAGAGTGGAGTCACATGCTACAACTATCAAGAAGATAGAACAACAGCTAGGGAAACTGTTAGCATCCATGAACCCTAGGCAAAAGGGTACACTACCTAGCAACATAGTCCAGAATCCAAAGAATGATGGTCACTTCATGGCTATGATGAGTAGGAGTGGAAAGACCACGGTTGAACCCCCTCTACCGGTTCTAGTTTAAAGGAAGAAAGAAAGCGTGATTGACGATGAAGAAGATGTTGCTGAGAAGGAACATAATGAGGATGCTGAGTTGACTGAGGCTCCAAATGCTTAAAATGGGCCTGAAGCTAATTAAGGAGAAAAGAAAGAAGCTACACAAATTTACAAGGATATTCCACGACCACCGCCACTGTTCCCTCAAAGAATGAAGAAGAATGTGGAGAATGGTAAGTTTTAGAAATTCTTGTGAATGCTCAAATAGTTATCTGTAAACATACCATTGGTTGAGGCATCGAAACAGATGCCAGGGTATGTCAAGTTTATGAAGGACTTTGTGAAGAAGAAGAGGTTCGTGAGTTATGAGTCTGTCGATAATGTACATCATTGTAGTGTTATAGCCTCATGGGTCCTTGCCCAGAAGAAGGAAGATCCAGGTGCTTTTACTATTCCGTGCACAATTGGCGATGTTGAGTTTTCAAAGGCACTCTGTGATTTGGGAGAAAACATCAATCTGATGCCATTGACAATGTTTAAGAAGATGTTCTTGGGAGCATCCACACCGACTACTATGCGGCTACTGATTGCTGATAAAACTGTGAAGAAGCCTATGGGAATCCTGTTCGATGTGCTTGTTAAAGTTGATAGATTCATATTCCCAGCGGACTTTCTGATCCTTGATTGCGAGATTGATTTTAAGGTCCCCATCATTTTTGGGCGACAATTCCTTATCATTGGGAGAGACTTAGTAGATGTGGAGGCTAGCCTGTTGAAGTTCAGACTCAATAAAGAAGAGGTCACCTTCAATGTCTGCCAGTCAATGAAGCAACCAAAGGAATACAGAGTTGTCTCAACAATAAAAGATGAATCCGAGTTCCTTGATGAATTCTGAATAGTCAAGAGACTTGCATTGTGTCGCGACATTAAATCAGGCGCTTCTTGGGAGGCAACCCAAGTGGTGGTTTGGTGAATTTCGAGTAATTGAACTACCTGCATCGTGCTACAATGTAAAATCAAGCACTTCTTGGGAGGCAATCCAAGTTACTTAACTTATGTGTGTTTATTGTGTAGGGGAAACAAAAATCTGTGGCAGAATAATGGCTGAACAGGTAGGTGCTACGGGTCTTAGTACGACTCAGGAGAGGGTTGTATGAGTCGTAGCATGAGTTGTAGCAAGAATTAGAGATATATTTCAATGCATTAGTTTAGGGTAAGTTTGGTCCTATGACTCGTAACCTCATTGTAAGGGTCATAGTACTCACTGTGGCTATGAACTATGCAAGGCATGGATCATAATGAAAAGAAAGACCCATGAGTCATAGTATGAATCGTACCCCCATAGTACGAGTCATAAGATGTGCTCGTAGGTCCATAGGTAAGTTTCTCCATGTCTCTATTACAGGTCTAAGGGATGAGTCATAGGGCCTTTGTACAACTCGTGGAACAAGCTGTGATGGGTCAAAAATATAAAAATTACCCGACTCGACCCAGGTTTTTCAAAACTGCCCTATAACCTACATAAACTCAAAACCAGTCATACCCTCCTCCCACGCTTTAAAAACCAAAGTCACGACCATAAACTCACACCCGTAACTCAACTTCACATCAATTGAACAAGTTCTTGCTATGATTACACTGAAAATCTCAATCACAACCCTAGTCTTGATTGATTGTCGAAGTATCAACATTCAAGTTAGTGTATTTCTTTGAAATTGATAAATATAACTTGTGTGCTTGATGCAAACTTGTTAAGCCCCTAAGAGTCCTCCCAATGCTTGATAAAATTAGAAAAGGACAATGATCAGGGATGTAAACAAGCCGTGTGCGATAGGTAGGGGCCTGAACTTGCGAAAATTGTACATTGAAATGTTGAAAGTGAAGTTATGGGTCGTGATTAAGAAGAGGAGGAATGGGTCACTGTAAAACTTGTTAAATGCATGCCTGGACTTGGGGAATTTTGAGTACCCAACATTTAATTGAAACCTCTGGCAAAATGAACCAAAAATAAGGTAGGGACAGGCTTCAAACAAGCCTTCCTACAACTCGTGGTTTCATAGTATGACTTGTTGGATGGCTTGTTGGGACTGTCCCAAGCCAAATTTTAAATAATCACGAGGTACGAATCCTAGTACGACTCGTGGTTTACTGCTATTAGCCGTACCAAGAATCTAAAAAGGGTTAAGTCCACAAGTGACAGTACGATCCTTCCTACGACTCGTGGAATCGACTTATGGGTCATACCATGAGCGGTGGAAAAATACAGAACAATAGTTTTAAAGGAGCATCCTCATACGACTCGTGGTACGGACCGTACCTCCATGGTATGAGTCGAACCTCAGAGGCGTAACATTGACTTGAGATATTTTGGGTCTTAGTACGGATCGTACCTCCAAGGTACGACCCATACTGTTGACTCGTGATAAACTTTAAAGGAATTTTTTTTCTTTCTTTCTTTTTCTCAGGTTTGGAATTTTAACCCTTTTTCTCCACGGGTACAATGACGATGAAACGTAAAGCATCAAAGGCAACTGCTCGAAGGACATTGCTTGATGAGACCTCCAATCTGATCAAGCGGGCAACTCCCCTAGTAGTTCACTAGAGGAATATAGGATTGATACATCAGATAGTGACGGGACCCGAACCACTAGGGTGAAGGCCAAGGCTTAGGCTGTGGAGGCCACTGCCACATCTGCCAGTGCTCCCCACTCTGAGGAGGGAGCAGAGGAAAGAGCTCAAAAGTCAGAAAGTAGCTCTAATGAAGAAGAGGGTTCCGAAGAGGCCCAATCCGAAGATGCAAGTAGTGATGACGGATCAGAGGAGGAGGCACCAAATGCCAAGCAGGAACAGACTCCACCTAGGGAGAACCGCACAATCCAGTCGAGAGTACCAGGAACCCAAGAGATATATGAATAGGGCATTAATCTCACCACCAAGAACAACCTAGGCGGAGTATTCAAAATGAGCCGTGGATGCTCACAAATTCATTGAACGAGGTAGAGGAGATGAAGCAGATATTCATCTTCTACGAATTTGAGTGGATGGCTAGGGCCTCGGACCGATACACTTCAGAAATCGTCCGGGAGTTCTACGCCAATTATTTGGCAACCATGGAGTAGAAAGCGAAAGAGGGGCAGAAGTTGAAAGATCAACCCAAGCTGGAGGCGTCCTGGTTAGAGGCCGAGTTGTTGACATATCTGAGCGTACTATTTCTCGGATATTATATGGGCCCCAGTTCATACCACTACATGCTACGCCAGAATATGACTATCGGGCAGAGGCTTTGAAATGGATCAAGCAACTCGATTTTGATGAGAGGCGGAGGTAGATACATTGGTTTTCCAGAGTAGTCGCTGAGAACAAAGAAGAGGTGGAGTGGGTAACTAGAGGCAATCTGTTCATAAAGAACACTCTGAATTTCATAGCAAAGGCCTGCTAGACATTAGTATGCCACCGATTGGCACCAACTATTAATAATAATACCCTCAGCACAGATAGAGCATCTTTGGTGGATTGTATCATGTCCAGATACCCCATCAATATTTTGAGGGTCATTGCAAATGAGATATGGGATCGGGCTATGAGATTGAGCACTACCATCCCATTCCTGAGTTTCGCTTTCAGATTGTGCACAGAGGTGGGCATCAAGGTGCATCATGGTGAGGAGTACCTTATTGGAGGATAATGGAGATATTAGCCTAATCCGGGATGAGATGGACCCGATAAGTAGGGCCCGAATTTCCATCGCAGTCCCACTATCACGGGGGGTTGGGGGCACACAGGTGAATGCCCCCATTTCACAGGAGCATGGGGATACACCGACTATATATTTCCGTCATTCAGATGCAGCTCCTAGCACCTCTGCTGCACCACATATGAGCCTCTCGAGCCAAACTCTAGCAGGGTACATCCCAGTGCCTCAGGAATTCCTCCAAAAGCTGGCCAAAAGATCGAATGTAGCTGAGAATAATGTTTAGTTGATGATGGAGAATGTCAATCCTTGGGTAAACGCTGAGATAGAGATAACTGCACAGGCCCTACATGTCATATTAGATAGGTTCGAGAGTAGATTCAACATGTGCATTGCCAAGTAGACTGATACGTGCAGCCTCCATAAGGAATTAGGGGCTCTTCGGAGTCAAGTGGCCGAGATGTCATCACAGCAGCCGGCAATCATAGCAGCCCCCACTCTTCCTAACCTCGATGCTAGTATTGACGAGGAGCTTGATCTTGCGGCTTATTGAGAGCCCACAGGAGTAGACAAAGAAAAGAGAAAAATAGGGTCTCCAAGGATGATGGAGATGAGACCCCAAAGAAAAAGAGGTAAGAGAGAAAAAAGAGCACAAAAGGGCAAGGTTAGAGAGTCATAATACTCACGATGTGCATTAGTCGGAGCTGCTTGAGAGAGCCAGAGGAGTAGGTAGCTCCACAATAGCCTAGGAAAAGTTCGCAGGCTGGTAGGAAACCTTTGGGCGAGCACATTCATCCCCGACGATTCCAGAGTCCGTAGAGATGGCTGATACTATTGAGGGGGTAATCGCTCCCCCTATTGATACACCATTGAGTGCGACGGCCACCGCCAGTGCCACGATTGTAGCGGAGGTACCTCCTCTGCAGGATGATAAGAGCACTTAGTGCACCGCAGGTATGTTCCCTTGCCTCTGTTTTACGTTCTATGCCTCGAGGATGAAGCATGCTTTTAAAAAGGGGAGGTGGTGTACTTGTCATTTTTGGATTTTTGATTCATCGGGGGGTTTTTCTTATCGTGTTTTTTTCCATTGGGCATGCTATCTAGTAGAACTGGGATGTGTAGGATTTTATTTTTGCAATTTTTGTTTAATTAGAAAGTAGCTTAGGAGTACTCAGCCAATTAATTTCTCTAGTTTTGAATTTATAAAAGATTGACCCTATTTAAAATTTTTTGATGATTGGTGTACTTATGATTGCAAGCATGATTTCTATGGATCTTTTTATGTCATTTATTATATTAACATGTATAGTTTTGTTAATCCATGTATAAACCAGATAGGTAGAGTGAATGCAAGTCATGTACCATGAGTAAGTGAAGTCTAATACCTAGTTCAATACTGTGTAGAGGATCTACAACTAGCCCGATCTGTCTTTGCATAGGTTTTAGATGGTTGGTTAGGAAAGGATCATAGGCCATTTATGTTTAACCATTTTAGCTTAAATGAACCTACCAAAATGATATAATTCCCTTGATCCCGATTTTGAGCCGCAAATAGACCATTTTTCTTTGATTAACCAATTAACCGTACCCATTTTTTTTATAATGAACTTATTTTGGCCCTGGTCCCTCCTTGGACATGGTAAACCTCAGTTGAGGGCGGCTAGAGTAGGGTTGCATAAATAGTGGGAAGGTGTAAAAGGGAGAGAAAAGTAAAAAGGCGAAAAATGAGGTGTGGTGTGATAGAAAAAAGAAAAAAGAAGAAGAAAGATTGAAAAAGAAAATACAAATGGAGAATGATGCATGAAAAGCTTGAAGTAACACACCACACTCATACAAGTGCATAAAAAGGGTGCAAAGGGAGGAAAAATGGAAAAAGCAAAAATGGGTGAAAAATTAAAAAAAATGAAAGCACATGTATATAGTGCCAATGAGGGGTTTAGTCACTTAAAAAGATCCCATATCTACTATACCCAGCCCGAAAGCCTACTTTACAAGACAAAGAAAGCCCTATAGTGATCCTAGCCTGGCATCTAACAAGCCAAAGTAGAGAAAATAAGGGCAAGCCTATGGTATCCGATATGCAGTACTTGGAACTTCTTTGCGAAAGTGAGAGTCTTACTTCATAAGTCCCATGTTTCATATTTTACTATATCTGTGAGTAGGGGGACTTCATTTGCTATGAGAGTACATGGTTTGTATTTAACTCTACCAGTGGTCTATGTAAAAAGCATTGATGATGACTTGACTATCTGTTAATAGCTAGATGAAATATCTTGATTCCTTTTTATCATGTTCTGTGGTTTCTTGTAGTGCATGTGCTGATTTGGTTCACAGGAAAAGGGTCAAATACTTTTTGAGCCTATAGTGCAAGTTTTTTTTGATGTTGGCTGTAGTATCCTAGATTTATTTTCTAGTTAAGAGTCGTGTTTAGTTTTTATTTTCTTTGCCTAAGGACATGCAAGATTCTTAAATTGAGGGTGTTGATGTGTTTTGAGTTTACAACATTTTGGAAGCTTAAAATTTAGAAAATATCATGGACTTAGGTATATTTATATGGATATGAGGAACTTTTACTTTGATTTTAGGGAAAATAAGTGTTGTAGCAAAAATGTGTAAAAGAAGCCTAAATATGCAGAAAACCAACCAAAGTACAAGTCTCAGTACGAGTCGTACCTTGATTGTACGAGTGATAACGCTCAAACCACACTTCCAACTGGAGTATGAAGCGGACGTTGTCAATAAAGAACCCAACTAAGAGGTTGGGGTCGAATCCACAGGGAATATAGAAGATCTTGATTATAGCCAGTAGATGAACTTGTANAATTTTCGAATATTCTACATATTTTCAAACAAATAAAATTGAGTGGGGTCGAATCCACAGGGAATATAGAAGATCTTGATTATAGCCAGTAGATGAACTTGTATGGTAATTACTTCACAATGGGGAGAATTCTAATAAAAATCAATAATAGAAATAAAAAGTGGTCAAGATTATATTTGTGAATCAATATTGAAAGGAATAACTAGGGTTTATGTTCCGCATGGGTTCATAGCAGCTTTGGGTATACACTTGTGATCTTTACCAACACTTACTTACAAAACTGATAACTTAGGTTCATTCAAACGATCGATTAAGCCCTATTGAATGACTATCCTAAATTACTCAACCAAGACTCATGAGTTTTGCAAACTAACCGGTATCACTAAGTTCCATATTTAACTATCCTGCACCACAACTCAAGTTAATACAATGATCATCAAGATCAAGGCTCTGTTGTAATTATCTTTTCCTAATCTCTACCTCTTCGACCAAAGCAAGTAAAGAATTCAGGAACTTCCTAACATTGTACACCTTTAAGAATCATTAAAGATGAAGAGAATACAATATAAGTAATTAGTATTGGTTTCAGACTCACTTTGTGCAACCCTAACTTATTAATCCATCATGGTTCCCACAACCCTAACTATGGAGGTTTTATCCTCTCATAGTTGCAAGGTTGTGATTTTTTTTCATGATTGAAAACATAAAACAATACTTACAAAGAAGATTGAGAAAAAAAACAATTCCTTCAATTAAACTACAAAATCTTGAATAACAAGTAGCAAGAGCAAGATGAATTCAAGAAAAGGTTGATCACAAAGTTGAACCAACTCAATTCTCTATTCCAATGATGTAAAACTCCTTACTACAATGTTTTCCTACTAGAATTAAGTTTATTCGTCATCCTCTCTCTCCCTGAAAAATAAAACATAAAAAGTATTTATAGAGACAGAAGAATCCTTTTCCTAAACTAACAGGACTGCTTTCCATATCAGTAGCCGACCTCGTCATGGGTCCACCTACCACTCGTAGGGGCTTCTCATGGACTGTGGAATGAAATCATGGCTTGAAGTGTTTGCTGAATTTTGGCTAAGTGTTGGGCCAAGGTACGATTCGTACCAACATCCTACGACTTGTACATTGCACCCGTGGCTTGATCCTGGTACTCTTGAACTTTTTTTTGAACTTCACCATGACCATTATGGTACGACTCGTACCTTCATCTCATGGGTCGAGGCTGCTCTCGTACTGAGAATCAGCCTTCTGTGCATTTCTTCTGGATTTCATCACGACAGTGTTACCACGACTCGTACCACCATGGTACGATCCGTAACAAGTCTCATGGGATCAATCTTAAGGGTTAAGTTTTCATCTTCTTATTAGGACCTTCAGTACGACTTGTAGGTCCATCCTACGGATCGTACTGCGATCTACACTTTTTGCCCTTTTTTTGCACACTTTTAGCTCCTTTTTGCAATTTATTGTTCCAATACCCATTTACCCTAAAATCAAAGAAAAAGTGCCTCATATCCACATAAATACACCTAAGTCCATGCAATTTTCTTAGTTTTGAGCGTCAATAGTGCTGTAAATCCATAGCACATAAACACCCTCAGCTTAAGACTTTTGCATGTTCTAAGGAAAAGAAAAAGAAAAACTAAACACGACGCTCAACTAGAAAATAAACTTTAGGTACTACAACCTAAACTCACAAAAATTTGTGCACTGTATATACAAACTCTATTGACCTTCCTCTTGAAACATCATCAATTAATGTATTGCAAGCAACATCAAAACATCATATTCAATGATCAAGACATGTCATCTAGCTATCAACAAGCAATCAAGTCATCACCTATGTTTTTCACACAGACCAAGTGTAAGAGCAAACATAATCCATGTACCCTCACAAAAAATGAAGTCCCCACTCTAGTATGATGTATCAATTGAAACATGGGACTAGGCGAATGAAGCACTCACTCTCTTAAAGAACTGCAAGTATTATGCATCAGATACCATAGGCTTGCCCTTATTTTCTCTACTTTTGTTTGTTAGATGGTCAAATTAAGATCACTATAGGACTTGATATTGCTTGTAATGTAGGCTTAGGGCTGGACATGATAAAGATGAAAGATTTTATTATTGACTATCCCTTCCTTGGCACTACATTCATTGGCTACACCATTTTCCTAGTTCACCCTTCATTCCTTTTGTCTTCTTTTCTTCCCTTTTTCCCATTTTAAGAATATTTGCATGGGTGAGGTGATATTTCACATTTTTCAACACTTTCAAGCTATTTTGAATTTCTCTTTTTTTTTTCAATATTCTCAAATTTTCAACTTTTTACTTTTTCTCCTCACTACACCTTTTTTCACAATTTTTTTCTTTTCTCTTTCTTTTCTTTCCTTTTCTCCCGCTCCCACCATTTATGCACCCCTACTCTAGACACACTCAACTTAATAATTTTTCTTATGTTGAGGTTCACAATATCCAAGGAAGGACCAGGGCCAAACTGGTTCATTATAAATAAATGGGTACGGTTAACAAGTAAATCAAAGAAATATGGTCTAGTAAGGCTCAAACTTGGGATCAAGGGATTCATGAAACTTTGGTAGGGCAATATAGGCTAAAAGTGAGCTAACACAAAAATGGCCTATGATCATATCCTAACCAACCATCCTCAACCTATACAGAGACCAACCAGGAAAGTTCTAGATCTTCAACAACATACCACAATAAATACTAAGACCTCACTCACACATGCTACATGAACTATTTTTACTTTACCTGTCTGGTTCATACAAGGATTAACAAGACTAGCACTATTAATAACTAAATGACATAAAAAAATCCGCAGAAATCATGCATTGTTGTCACAAATACATAGCAAATTTTTTTAAGCAAGGTCAATTTTTTCAAAAACAACAAAAATAGTGCATATCTATTGGCTGAGTATTCTTAAGTTACTTTCTAATTGAACAAAAATCACAACTAAAACTAAAAATCCTAACACATGCCGGTTCTACTAGATAGCATGCCTGAGGGAAAATAAACACGGTAAGAAAAACCCTCAGACGAACAAAAATCTCCCAAAAATCACAAGTATACCCCCACTTTTTGAAAAATGAGCTTCGTCCCCGAAGCATAAAATATAAGCATGAAGGGAAAAAGGGACATACTTGTGGCTACTCAGACTTCTTCTCTGTCATCTTCCAAAGGTGGTACCTCTGCAGTAGTAGTCGCGCTAGCGGTGGCCGACGCACTCAATGGTGTAATAATGGGGGTAGTGGTCCCCTCCTCAGTGGATATAGCCGTTTGAATGGCCTCTGTGGTAACCGGGGCTGAAGGTGGCTCGCCCGAAGGGTATTGGACACTAGAAAGCTTGGGCTGAGCTGTGGTGGAGCTTCCTGCTCCTCTTACTCTCTCATGCAACTTAGTCATATGCTCCTCATGAGCCTGCATACTCTCCGCTCTAGCCCGCTTGCTCTCTATCTTCTCCTTCTTTCTCTTCTTTTTCAAACTTTCTTCACCAGCATCTTCAAAAGCTCTCTTCTTTCCTTTATCACCGGCTGCAGTTGGCCCCCAGTATGCTGCCAAATCTATATCCTCCTCAAGCTCTACATCTAGGTCCGAAAGAGTGGGGGCTGCTATAACAGTTGGTTGTTGTAAAGACAACTCAACCACTTGGCTCCGAAGAGCCCCCAATTCCATACGGGGACTGCTGGTGTCTGACTGCTCCACCATTCTCATGTAGAATCTACTCTCAAAACTATCCAACGGGCATGAAGGGCCTGAGCTGCTGCGTCTATCTCGGATTTGACCCATGGATTTAATTCTTCATCATTGCCTAAATTTTGGGCTAGGCCATGGTCAATATCTTTGCCAGTTTCTGGAGGAAATCCTGCAGTACCAAGATGTACCCAGTTGGAGTCATTGTCTGTATACTAGGCAGCGGTGTAGCTGAAGTGCTGGGAGCTGGATCTGAATGACCACCATCTGTAGCCGGTGTCTTTCTCTGCTCCTCAGTACTGGGACATTCACTTATACATCCCCTACTGGCTGAGCTGCTGGGATAGATGTAGGCATCCTGGATCTGCTCACTGGATTCATCTCATCCCGAATAAGGCCTATGTCTGCAATTCTATGGCCTCCAATCAACCTCTCATCACCCCATTGAACTCTTTCATCCCTGCACAAACTATATACAAGACTCGGGAATGGAATAGTCGTGCTTACTTCCACTTCCCGGTCTCATATCTCTGTAGTATGATCCTCGGGATGTTAAGAGGGTAGCGAGACGTGAGGCATGCCACCAACTCCGCTCTATCAGCACTCAGCATGTTATCATTGACTGTGGGTGCTAATCGATGTCTAACCAATGTCCACCAGGCATTTGCGATGAAGTTTAGTGAATTATTTGTCACCTTCTTTCCACCTGTAATCCACTCGGCCTCATCCTTGTTCTCAGCTATCACTTCTGCTAGCTATTGCAGCTGCCTCTGTTGCTCACCCCTGCTTAGACTCCTAATATGCTTCATTGCCTAAACCCTGTAGTCATACTCTGGGGTTATCTTAGTTGGTTTGAACTGAGGTCCATACAACATCCGTGCAATAGTCCGATCAGATACATCTACTACTCGCCCTCAGACTATAACACTCTCCAAGAAAGGCTGCTCGTTTATCTTTTGCCCCTCCTTTGTTATATCCTCCATTGTTGCCAGGTAGTTGGCGTAGAACTCCCTAACGATCTCCTCTGTGTATTTTGTAGGGGTCTTGTCCATCCAATCTAACCCATAGAAGCTAAAAATACGCTTCATCTCCTCAACTTCATTCAAGGAATTAGTGACGATCCGCGGTTCTTATTGGATTCTTCTTTTTGGCTTGTTTTTGGCGGTGAGAGCGATGCCTTTTTAATATATCTCTTTAGCACCCGACACCCTCCACCGCATTGTTATGTTTTCTCTGGCAGGGGTATCCTCCTCATCTACTTCCTCACTTCTTTCTGCATCATTCTGGGTCCCTTCTGACCCTTCCTCAGTGTTGGAGTCGGTTTCTGGCTTTAGTTGTTCCTCTCTAGCTCCCTCTTCAGACTGGGGAGCTTAAGCAGATGTGTCAGTGGTTGCTTTGTCTTGGGACTTTTCTCTTGCCCTAGTGGTTCTTGTTTCATCTGTGTCTGAGGAGTCTACTTGATAATCCTCAAGTGAACCACTAGGTGAATCTCCAGCTTGATCAGACTCTGAGTCCGTTGTTTCATCTATCAATGTCCTGCGGGCTTGTGTTTTATCTGCCTACGTTTGTATGCCATTGTACCTGGTGAGAAAGAGGTTAGTATTCCATTTTTGAAAAAGAAAAATCAGATAGAAGAATTTTAGTATCTCATCATGGGTCCTCAGTATGAGTCGTACCTCAGCCATGGTGGTGCCCCATGACTTTCAGGTACGACTCATACTATGAAGGTATGATCCGTACCTTGAGTCGTCTGATGAAGTCCCATTTTGCATAAATTCTATTTTTCATCAAGACTCGTGGTACGACCCGTAGGTCAATTCCACTAGTCGTAGGGTGGGCTTCCCAAATAGATTTTTTCAAGATAAGTGGTACGATCACTTTGTACGACTCTAATTATCAACCTATGATCCGTGCTGTGCTGCGTACCCTTTTTCAGCCCATTTTTTACAATTCTTTTGCTCAGTGTGTAAATGTTTCTTTTGCACACATTTGGGTACTCAGATTTCCCCCAGGTCTAGCATTTGGTAAACTCCCTTTTTACACCACTTAATCCTCCCCTACACATAACTCCCTTTAGGTGTTCTTGGTGCAAAATTCAATAAATTTCCAGTGATTTTTCGATCGAGTTGGAGTTTTCCGCACATACCCATTGATTTTCAAACATACCTAGAGATGCTTATGGGTTTTTGATTCCCTTAAGTTCACTTTCAAGCATTAATAACTTACAATGTAAATCACTAACTTAATTGTCGATTCATAGACTGGAAATCAACTTCTAGGGCTTCGCAAACTCAGTTGAAGCAAGAATTTCGTGCTTTAATTTCTTGATGATGGGAAGCTACGGGTGTTGGGAAGAGGGTTCTCAAGTCGTGGGTCGTGGGTCGTGGGTTTTGAGGTGTTCGTGTGGGAAGATGGTAGATTTTGAAATTTAAGTAGGTGAGGGCTATTTTAAAAATCTGGGTCGAATCGGGTAATTTTGACCCGTCACGGTTCATACCACGAGTCGTAGGAGCAACCAATGACTCGTCCCTGGCCCGTAATGACTTTAGTTATAGAGGAATTACCTGGTGACCTATGAGTGCATCCTACGACTCTTACCATTGGGTACGAATCGTAGGATGAGTCGTAGGTCAGACTTTTCTTAGAGTTTCCTCTGCTTTTTACCACCACTGCTACCACGACTCATAGGACCTCACCACGAGTCGTACTGAGATCTTGTAGTAGCATATTTTTTAGCCACCTGTTTTTGTTTCCCTGCACACTGAGCACACATTAGTTCAATAACTTGGGTTGCCTCCCAAGAAGCGCTTGACTTAACGCCGCGACACGACGCAGGTGCTCTGGTTACTCAGATTTCATCAAACCACCACTTGGGTTGCCTCCCAAGTCTCTTGACTACTCCGAATTCGTCAAGTGACTCATACTCATCCTCAACTGTCTTGGATGCTTGGCTTTTCCAAGAGGTTCCATGGATGAGACAAAATAAAACAAACAAAACATAAAAGAGGAAATAACTACCAAAAAAGTCAGATACAAGTAAACAATCTAGTGTTAGCCGTATTCCCCGGCAACGGCGCCACTTTTTGATAACGCTCAAACCACACTTCCAACTGAAGTATGAAGCGGACATTGTCAATAAAGAACCCAACTAAGAGGTTGGGGTCGAACCCACAGGGAATATGGAAGATCTAGATTACATCTGGTAGATGAACTTGTATGGTAATTACTTCACAATGGGGGGAATTCAAATAAAAATCAATAATAGAAATAAACAGTGGTCAAGATTATATTTTTTAATCAGTAATTAAAGGAATAACTAGGGTTTGTGTTCTGCATGGGTTCATAACAAATTTGGGTATACACTCGTGATCATTACCAACACTTACTTACAGAACTGACAACTTAGGTTCATTCAAACGATCAACCAATCCCTATTGAATAACTATCCTCAATTACTCGACCAAGTATCATGAGTTTTGTAGACTAACTGTTATCACTAAGTTCCAGATATAACTATCCTACGACCACAAATAAAGTTAATACAATGATCATCAAGATCAAGGCTCTATTGTAATTCTCCTTTCCTAATCTCTACCTCTTCGACTAAAGCAAGTAAAGAATTCAGGCACTTCATAACGTTGTACACCTTTAAGAATCATTAAAGATGAAGATAATACAATATAAGTAATTAGTATTGGTTTCAGACTCACTTTGTGCAACCCTAACTTGTTAATCACCATGGTTCCCACAACCCTAACTATGGAGGTCTTAGCCTCTAATAGTTGCGAGGTTTTGATTTTTGTTCATGATTGAAAACATAAAACAGTACTTACAATGATGATTGAGAAAAAAAACTTCCTTCAATTAAACCACGAAATCTTGAATAACAAGTAGCAAAAGAAAGATTAATTCAAGAAAAGGTTGATCACAAGGTTGAACCAACTCAATTCTCTCTTCCAATGATGTAAAACTCCTTACTACAATGTTTTCCTACTAGATTTAAGTCTATTCGTCATCCTCTCTCTCCCTGAAAAATAAAACATAAAAAGTATTTATAGAGACACAAGAATCCTTTTCCTAAACTAACAGGACTACTTTCCATATCTGTAGCCGACCTCATCACCGGTCCACCTACGACTCATAGGGGCTTCTCACGGACCATGGCATCAACTCATGGCTTGAAGTGTTGGCTGAATTTTGGCAAAGTGTTGGGCCAAGGTACGATTTGTACCAACATCCTACGACTCGTTCATTGCACCCTTTGCTTGATCCTAGTAGTCTTGAACTTATTCTGAACTTCACCACGACCAGTATGGTACGACTCGTACCTTAATCTCACGGGCCGTAGGGTGCTCTCGTACTGAGAATCATCCTTCTATGCATTTCTTCTAGTTTTCATTACGACCGGCTCACCACAACTCTTACCACCATGGTACGATCCGTAACAAGTCTCATGGGATCAATCTTCCAGGTTAAGTTTTCAGCTTCTTATCAGGGCCTTCATTATGACTCGTAGGTCCATCCTACGGATTGTACTGTGGTCTGCATGTTTTGCCCTTTTTTTTCAAACTTTTAGCTCCCTTTTGCAATTTATTGTTCCAACACCCATTTATCCTGAAATCTCAGGAAAAGTGCCTCATATCCACATAAATACACCTAAGTCCATGCTATTTTCTTAGTTTTGAGCGTCAATAGTGCTGTAAATCCACAGCACATCAACGAGCCGTACTGAGAACCATGGTGAAAGTCAGAAGGCTAGAATTAGGGGAAGGCAACATACGACTCTCAGTATGAGCCGTAAGTAGAGTTGTGGAATTGTTCAGAGAAATTTTCACAAAGGCAGACTCTTGGTACGTATAGACTCACGGATCATTGCATGAACATACAACCCGTACTATGAGCTATGGTGAAGTTAAGAAGATTCTTCAATACTTGGCAGAACTTCAGACAAAACAAATAGTATGAATCATAGGAAGAAGGTACAAGTCGTTCCACAATACTTGTAGAAAATTTCAGAAGATGTCAGAGTTCTCAAGGCCAAACTATGGAAGAATTGTACGACTCGTAGGATTTTGGTATGAGTCGTACCAGCCTACCAACACTTAGCCAAATCTACAGTAGCCAAGGACTTACGAGAAAAAGGTACAACCCGTACAATCCTACTATGGGTTGTAGGTCCAGTCATGACATAGTCGACGCCTGATATGGAAAATTCCCTGTTAGTTTAGGAAAAGGTTTCTAATGTCTGTATAAATAACCTTTATGTTTTATTTTAGTAGAAAAAAGAGGATATAAACAAAGTAGCAGATGTGTGAAGAATAATATTTCTGAATTTTTATCAAGTTTTGAGAAGCAATTCTTGGGATCAAATTCTTGAATTCCTATATTTTTCTTGAGAATTTTCTTTGATATTCAAATAT
>JACEIK010003644.1:101057-159038 GCA_018107945.1 Datura stramonium | reverse complement strand
AAACCGCATATTATGTTTAGTATGCATTTTAGTATGATATTAGCAACATCATTTCATGTGTAGCGTGAAACTTACTAGCACGATGCAAATTCTAGTAGAAAGTGACAAAACAATACAGCATGCCTAGTATGTGATTTAGTAAAGTATGTTAGGTTATTATCGTGTTCAGTTGAAAATTAGTAAAGCAATATAAGTTCCTATAAGGTACTTCAGAAATAGAATGGTAGCCAAAAATGAAGTTTAGAAAGCATGTTAGAAATAGTAAATCATGTTACTATGAAACTCAGTTATACAGCATGATTCCCAGCAGAAAAAAATGAAAAACTATATCTTGTTCAACATTAGACTAAACACGGTATGACGCGAGAAGATTGAATATATACCATTATCGGTTTCGGCATGTATTAAGTACATACATATCACTATCATTAGGTTTAACATGTAGTATATACATACACATTATTGTCACAGTTTAAGCATGTGGCATTATGCAAATAAGTATACTAGTTGAGACCTTGTATTGTTTTGGGGTTGGATTAACTAGCATTCATGACCTTGAGGTTAATAGCTTTATCGACTCGTCGCCCGAGAGATACATCGCTCTATGGAGTGGCATGCCGTCCCGGGCGATGAAGATGGAGATGCAGTTTCCCCATATTTTGCCTGGTCGGCTTTTATACACTCCGGAAATCGGGGCGAGTACGCCGGGGTCTTGATTGAGGAGTCCTACGGACTCAGTGCAGTTATGAGTCGGGGGCGGCGAGCCCAGGGTACGCTACGGGGAATCGGCGGGATGCTTATAGTTGTTATAGGAGATGGGACGGCGAGGTAGGGGTATAGATTGCGTGTTGATTTTACATCGGCTTATGGGGGCGGGAGTAAGGTTTTTGTGTGCTATGCTATGTTATGTTATGTTATCTTATGCCATATTCGCTAGATACAGTAGATCAACAGTAGAGCGATACATTCCAGGTATGACTCTTACTCCTTCGGCATAGTTGAAAACAATCTTAGATTCATATTTCTTGTCGGTTTCGGTCTACTTCTTTCTATTTTAGTTCCATTAGTTGTATTGTTGCTTTTAGATATTTTTCGGTTGTTGCTTTACATACTCGGTACCGCGGTATTGACCGCCGTTGACGCTACATTGCCACTGCCCAGTACTCATAGAATGAGCCACGATCCTAGGCTGATTCCAGCCGGCTCACGAGTCGCCCGGCTCAGTCATCCGAGATCTAGATAATTAGAGGTTTATCCTTTTCTTTTGTTGTACGGTATGGGTAGATCGGGGCCTGTCCGTTCCTTATTATCAATATTCTTAGAAACTGCCCAGATTTTGTACCCTTTTGTTAGTTATACCGGTCGTGTGAGGTCGTGTGTACGTTTTATCTTGTTACTAATGGCCATGTGGGGCTTACTCGATTAGTAGTAGTGACCTTATCGGTCACGTAGCGGTTTGCTTTTTGGTTTCTTAATTTAGAGATAACTAGACAACATGGTGGCCATGAGCTCGCATAGGTTCCTTCATACTATTGCTCACAGTTATTTGTTGTTTGTTCTGGTGGCTATAGGCCTAGTCGTAGGAGGGCTGTATTCTATTGCCGTTATATAAGCTTGTGATTGTTTTTGAATCAGTAGAAGCAGCTAGGGCACCATAAGTGCCCAGGCTCGGCGATCTAACGGTTCGAATTAAGTAGGGCACAAGGTGCTAGTCATACACCCCAAGGTGGGCGTTACAAACTTGGTATGAGCGGAGTCGTATCTCGGGGAGTGTCTACTTGGCCGTCTTAGTAAGAGTCACTTACTATGGATGTGTTGTGCACCATATACTATGGGTATGAGGTACAGGCATGATTGGATAGTTTGCCTTTTATTCTTATTCGATCGTGTTGTAGGCGGTGCAGTATAGGGTTGGTCCTAGAGCTACGTATTCTTTGGTTACGAATAATGTCGGACCCGGCGACGTCACATCACATTTTTAAAGCTTGAGATATTGTGAGAAGAGCACAGGGGATGCGTCACCCTCGTTTAGAAACAGCTTTGTCCGAGAGGGAAATGTAAAGGCATCGTCCCAACCTTCTCGACGGTCTCCACCATCCCGGGAGCCACTTGGAGCATCACCCTCCATGGAGTCCTATCTTTGATACGCTTTCGACCGGAGATGGTCCCAGCGAGGGTCCAAACAACTCATCCTCAAGGGCCACTACTCGTGGAGTCGTCAGTCGAGTTCCTTGTTTCTCAAGTCTTGGGCTCTTAACGAGAAGACACAACGACTTACGTTACTGGTGGCTGCGGTTACCATCAAGCTGATGACTTGCCTCTTCCCTCAATAAATTTTCCCTGCTTGGTCACAGCCACGTCCAACAAATCGTGGAGATGGAGCCACGAATCATGGGTCCCTCCCCATTAAGTCCACACTCTCTTTTCTCCTCTTTACTCAAAAACCATTCCCCACGGCTGACTTAACGAATCGTGGGGCGGGACCACATGACTGGGTGTCACGCCCATGGGGATCTAATTTCCTAAATTCGAATTCATCCTTTAGGACACACCACGAGTCACATCATAACTAAGTAGCTGCTCTTAAATATTCACCTCACGACCCGTTCTATGCCTAATGCCGGAGTTTTAGTTTCTGCTTCATTTCAACTCTGGTCGATCTTTGGGCTTAGGGGTATAATAGGGGCTCACGTGGATGTTTCTATAGATCACAAGAGCCTTTAGTATGTATTCCGTCGAAAAGGACCTAAATATTCATTAGAAGGTGGTTAGAGCTCCTGAAGGATTATGACATGGCGGATTATCTACGGGGCAAAAGCCAATGTGGTGGTTGATGCCTCGGTAGAGTAAACATGGGTATCGTGATATGAGGGAAGGCGCTTGAGATATCACAAGTGGCTCGGTTGGGAGTACGATTGAATTGTCTGGCCCAGAAATTGGAAATAATTGTGTGAAATTGGAGTCGATTCCTCATTGGTTGTTAGTTAAGTCGAGATAGGATGAAGATTCCATCTTACTTAAGCTTAAGAAGAGCGGTTCTCGAAGAAAAAAAGTTGAGGATTTCTCCTAAGGGAGATGGTGTGCTCCGTTACAGCCCTTAGATTGTGTGTAGGACATTGGTGATTTGAGACGGTAGATCTTGTTTGAAGCACACGGCTTCCGAATACTACATCCACCACAGTCTTTACTAAATGTATCGCGATTTACGAGATATTTACTAGTGGAATGACATGAAGAGACATCACTGAATTTATAGTTAAATGCCCGAGCGATAACGAGTCCAAGTAGAGCAGAGATTAGGAGGTATGACTCGGGATAGCGGCATACCCACTTTTTTAGAAGTTGGAAGAAGTGAACATGGATTTTATTACGGTTCTACCTCGAACTCAAATTCGACAACGTGATTCTTTACCGGGTAGTAGTAGACGGATGATTAAGTCTTGCGTCCTCTCGGTTAAATACGGTCGGGTGAGGACTAAGCTAGGCTTTATATCAGGGAGTTGGTCGAGACTTCATGAGGTACCATTATCCATTATCTCATATAGAGGTACTAGTTCACCTTGCATTTTTGGAAGTTTTTCGAAGGGACTTGGTACCTAATTCAGCTCGGCATAACTTTTCACTTGACAGATGGGCAAGTTGACGGACTATTCGAGACCCTAGGAGATATGTTGAGAATGTGCGTTATTGATTTGAGGGCGGATTAGGATGGCCACTTGTCTCTTATCGAGAGTTTTCATACAACAACAACTACCACTCCGGTATCCGAATGGCCGTTTGAGGCATTGTATGGTAGGAGGTGCGAATCTCCTATTGGGTGGTTTGAGGTTGGTGAAGATACATTAATCGGGCCAGACTCAATTTATGAAGCTATGCAAAAATCTGACTCATTAGAGAAAGATTGAAAATAGCTCGAGCCATCAAAAATTATGTTGATGTGAGGAAGAGAAATACAGGTGGATGACTAGGTTTTATCGAAAATTTCACCCATGAATAGGTAATGAGATTTGGAAAAAAGGAAGCTCGAGTCCAAGATATGTGGGACCCTACGAGAATTTTGAAATGAATTAGCTATGTAGCTTATGAATTTGGAATTACCTTCGGAAGTTGGCATGATTGCACCCGGTATAACATGTGTCTTGTTGAAGAAGTGCATCGGTGATCCAACTTCCAGTTTGTGCCATTGGATAGTGTGGGAGAGAAAGATAGTCTCTCGTATGAAGAGGTCTAGTCCCGAGATCCTTGAGGCGCCGAGGTTCGTAGCTAATGAACAAGCGGGTAGCTTCGGTCAAGGTCTTATGGAGAAATCAGCATGTAGAAGGAGCTACGTGGGAAGCCAAAGTAGATATGATGGTTAGATACCCATACTTGCTCTCTTCCGGTTCAATCCAGGCATCAAGTACTAAATTCCTCCCGATTACTCATTAAGTTCCGTACTCAGCAACTTATTTAGATCTTACATTGTGCATTCTAGTTGCATCGGCTCTTTAGTATAGTTAAGTTAGTTCGGAGTCGGTTACTCCTTTAGAAACAAGCTCATAGTCTCGAGTCTAGAAATCTCGGCTCTTTTCTTGATTTCTTGCGGTTTAATCTTCATTCAAGGTTGAATGATCCCAAAGGAGATATTGTAACACCCAAAAAACCTTCTAAACCAAACTCGAGGCATTTTAAGAAGAATTGAAAAGAAAAACCGAAATTTGTGCAAAATGACCCGGACAATGGAGTTGTAGTAGCGCTGACAGTACATTGTCTAAGTCGTTGTCGGCGTAGTAGTTTTCCTTCGGGAAAACAATGAGGCATAGGACGATCCATTGGTTGAACCAATGAGTAGATCACATCATGCTGTGGATCCCAAGTTCGAGAATCTACCAGGACCCTTCCTGAGGCAACGAAGAACCAACGGCTCGTGGTTCTTAACCATGAAGTCGTTGTCTAGTCCGGAGCCTAGCGCGTGTAGACCACGAATCGATGCAATGACCTGTTGGTCCTACCCAGCAAGTTATTGTGTTGATCGTTGTCTCGAGCCTAGTTACTCTGCCCGATACTAACAATAATAATACCAACAACCTTCGGTTCTTCCAATGGATCGTGGTATCCTCGATGGTTCATTTTCGGTGGGCATGGTTTACGGACCAGAACCAATGGTGGGTTCCAACGGGTTGTGGGTCCAACTAACAACCCGTTACGGGTAGGTCTGGCTCGTGTGTAATTTTCAATTCTTTCTTTTGGGGGTATATTGGTAATTTCCCACCTTTTTAATGCAGAAAACCCATCATTTTGGGCTCGTTTAGGAGGGAGTTAAAGGGGTAGAAGCGACCTTTTCCCCTTTATTCCTCTCTTTTCCTCCAAACCTACTATAGAGCAGGACAAGAAGTTGGAAGCGAGTTAGGGAAAATTTGTTGTCTTCTCGAATTTTCTCCGAAATTCTCGGCTAGGTATAATAAATTCAATAAGGAATAGTTCTTCCCTTATGTCCCCAAAATCCCTTCTTTATTTTCTCTATCGGTTTCTAGCCTTGAGACTTTCGAATGTGATGAAATTATCTTTCAGACCTCGTTTAAATCATGTGGAATATCATTTATGTTAAATGTTATTGTTTTCCACAGTTTGTAACCATTTTGTTGCTTGCTCACGTAACATAGATTACGCACGCCCGCAGGAGGCATGAGCGCACGTGGGCCCTACTAGGACACAGGCTGCTGGACTGACACAGCTTAAGCACTTCTAGTTCCAGGGCGACTCTAATTCTAGATTCGCTGAAAACAACGGGCTATATGCGGTAGCCATCTGACCTCCGATAAAACAGGCTGTAGCCACCTATAGGAATATAAGCGTTACACCCGTAAATTCTTGCTTGTAGATGGCCTATTCGAATATTGGTTAAGAATTTCTTAACATACAATGCTAGAAAAAGGTCAGGGGAAGAAGCTGGACGAACATCGCATCGAACCACCGCGGGAGGGCGGGGGCGAACCCCTCCGCTATGGCGCCGTACCATGGAAGGCCTGTCCATACCCAAGTATAAGCCTCCAAACTTCGGTTTTTGAAATTTCTTATAATTTCCGATGTCATGAAGGAGCAAAACAGAAGAGGAAACACTGGACAAAACCTACCAAATTCCGTCGACTACACGGGTTATACGCGGTCCAAACTCGGTATAACCTTTGGTAGCCAAGGTATTAAGCAACAGGAGCATTCCTACGGGTTTAGTTTCTCAAAATTGGTAGAATCATCGTGCTACCGAGCTAAGGTAAGTGTAATTGCTCCTAATTAGTGTCGATATACTTCCACAGCCCTAAAGTGAGTATTTCTCCCTTGGACTTCGAGAAATAGCGAGTTTTCGGCCGTTTTTCGATAAGTCAATGTTTGGCCTATATATATATATTAAAAGTGTTATATTCTTTCAAAATATTAGTGTATTTAGTCTAATTGATATATATATATATGGATGCAGATTGGGAGAAATAGTGGAAATCTGTGGCCAGAAATCTACGCCGGTTAGTCGGGGAAATCACAGCGAAGGTATGTAAAGCTAGTTTCCTCGACAAGTTAGTAGTTCGGTATAGTAAAATAGTTCAAGTGCGGTAGAATGTTTTGGCTTAGCGTATTATGTTTAGTATGCATTTTAGTATGATATTAGCAACATCATGTCATGTGTAGCATGAAACTTACTAGCACGATGCAAATTCTAGTAGAAAGTGACAAAACGATGCAACATGCCTAGTATGTGATTTAATAAAGTATGTTAGGTTATTATCGTGTTGAGTCGAAACTTAGTAAAAAAATAATCTTTTGTAAGTTGGTCGAAACGAGAATGTAGCCTAAAATGAAGTTTAAACATGTTAGAAATAGTAAGTATGTTACTATGAAACTTCGGTTATAAACATGATTCCAATGAAAAAACTATATCTTGTTCAACATTAGACTCAACACGAGTATGACGAGAAGATTGTATATATACCATTACTCCAGTTTCAGCATGTATTAAGTACATACATATCACTATCATTAGGTTTAGCATGTAGTATATACATACACATTGTCCTTAGTTTAAGCATGTGGTATACGCAATTAGTATTATAGTTGAGACCTTGTATTGTTTTGGGGTTGGATTACCTAGCATTCATGATGGCCCCAGGGATTATGTTGTGTCGACTCGATCCGCCGAGAGGATACATCGCTCTATGGAGTGGCTGTCTAGTCCCCGGTGGACGAAGATGGGATGCGGTTTCCCCGTATTTTGCCTTGGTCGGCTTTTATACACTCCGTCGAGCGGGTACGCCGGGTGTTGATTCGGAGACCTATGGACTCGAGTACGGTTATAGTCGGGCTCGGCGAGCCCAGAGTGCATACCCGGGGATCGACGGGATCTTATAGGTGACCCATAGGAGATGGGGCCGTCGGGGTAGGGGTACTAGATTGCGTGTTGATTTTACCTCGGCTTATGGGGGCGAGGGTAAGGTTTGTGTGTGCTATGCTATGTTATATTTATGTTGTGTTATTCCATGTTACGCTAGATACGAGTAGATCGACAGTCAAGCGATATATTTCCAGGTATGACTCCTACCATTCGGCATAGTTGAAAAGCAATCTTAGATTCATATTTCTAGTCAATTTGGTCTATTTCTTTATTTTGAAGTTGTATTGTTGTTTTCGAATATTTTCGGTTGTTGTTTTACATACTAGAGTACCAGCCCAGTGACGCCCATTGGGCGCTACATTACCACTGCCAGTACTCGCAGAACGAGGCCGTCCACCGTGGTCAGCCCGACTCACGAGTCATCAGCTCCGATCATGAGTGATGCTACAGTTTATCCTTTTTACATTATGTCACATTAACGGATAGCTGGCTTACATCCCATATATATCGAAAACATTCTTAAGGCTTACAAATTTTATACTTTTAGTGTTAGTTAATCGTTATGATAAGTAGTAATACATTTATTGTCCATGATAGCTGTGGCCACTGGTGATGTAAAATGGCTTTTGTCGGCCTTATGCAGTTGCACCTGTTTTACCTTTGACTAACTAGGACGAAAACTATAGCAGCTATATCCGGCTGCAGTTCCTTATTTTCTGCCTATATTTGTTGTTTGTTCTGGTGGCTATAGGCCTAGTAAATAGGAGAAATTTGTATTTACAGCCGTTATATAGCCGTCGTTTTCTTGAATCTAAGTAGAGCTAGCCGGGAACAAAAAGTGCTTAGGCTCGGCAATCTAGCAGTTCGGAGTCCCAGAGTAGGGCACCGGGATCCATTCATACTCCCCAGTAGGGCATGACAATAACGGCCAACGAGAACAAGCGGCGTATAGGAAACTATGCGAGCCGACAAGGCCAGTATCTTTGACTAGTTATTACTAAAAAGTAGAATCAAGTGTTGAGCTGCAGCGACCGACAAGGTTACCAACTAACAACAGAACAAGGCCCCCCACGGCCATCACATGCAACTAAAACCGGCCCTTGCGACACATGCGACTAAACACAGGGGAATACAATCGCAAGCAGAATCATAAGAGGGTCGGGACGGGGCCCGGCCTACCCATACTATACAAACAAAAAGGAAGTAAACCTTTGGTTGTCAAGCTTCGTATGACGGGGCCGAAGGCTGTGCGGCTGCTAGAACTACGAGGTCTGCTCTCGTCTATGAATACACGGGAATGTAATGCGGCGCCTCAAAAGGGCGTCGGTAACAACGTGCGAATATGCAAAGCAATAACTAAAAATAATTGAAAGTAAACAATAATGCGATAGATACGAAGTAATAGAACGGAGTTAGGGCGAGGCGAAAAGAGCGTAATTTCTTGAAGGAAGTAAGATTCATACCAAATTACATGGCGGTCTACTTTCTATCTATTAATAGCAACACAACATAGCATACAAGAACCTTACGGCCCCCATAAGCCCAGGTACCAACGACACACCATCTATATACCCTTACCAAGTCTTACCATCCCACCTAGTAACTATGAGCATCCGTGACAGCTGGGTATGCAACTTGGGCTTGGCCAGGCCCACGACTATAGGCGGATACGAGTTCTGGACTCTCGAGAAATGCGAAATCTAAAATCACATGTCGAAAACTACAATTTTCACCCAGTATACTTCGATAGAAATTGTGTGGTATATCTTGTCCCGGCTTGCTATAGAGGGAATACGCATCACATCTTTATCGTGGCGCGGACGGCATACTCCCTCTGTAGAGCGACATATCCTCACCCTGCGGCGGGCGAGAGTCAACACAACTATTAACCACAGGGCGGTCAAAGGAAGCTCTAGGGTTCCCAACCTGAGAACAATCATGTCTCCACCGATAGCAACCGCATGTAATATATATATATACTAAATCGATAATAATACTTATATTTTGATATTACATTCGGAGGTACATGTTGAAATATACTAAATCGATCTTTGAAATATGCTAAATCGTGCGAAATATATTGAATCTAATGTTGAGATATCTTGATGCAGAAATAATATTTACGGAATATTTTCTTTGAGGAATTATATTGTTTTTGCGGGTTTCATCTTTGGGCTCTTGTATAATAATTCTAACACATACTTGCGAACTCATACTAAATATAATATACGGCTTAAAACATTCTATTGGAATTTGTACTATTTTGTTGTCTTGGAACTACTAGCTTGCAGCGCTTTACGTACCTCGCTTTGGCGACTTTCTATTGCTTGCGCTTGGCTTCGGCTAATGTTAAGCTATTTCTCCCCAGCGTATTCATATTCACGAAAGAATAGAATTAATTCTACTATTATTTTGGAAATAAGCCATACTTATGGATATACCTCTTGTCTATTCTTTGACTTACCGAAGAACGGCTGAAAACTCGTAATTTCTCGGAAGTCTAGAAGGGAGAAATACTCACTTTAATGTTGGGAGTATATTAACACTAGTTTGGAAAAATTCAACCTACCTTGTCTTAGGTGAGGCGATGATTCGTCGGCGAATTTCACGAAACTAACTTTCAGTAGGAATGCTCCACTGCTGCTTTATACTTCGCTACCCAAGTTATTTTGAGTTTGGACTACGTTTGACGGCGTAAGCGGAGTAAATTTATATGTTGAACCTTCGTTTTCCTCCCTATTTTTGTTCGTTCTCTAGAATTGAAGAATGAAAATGACCAAAAATAAGCAGAAGTGTGGATTTATAAGTCGCATTTGCCTGCTTGGCCTAGACAGCGCTTGTCCAGGTCTCTCTCCAGGCCCTTTTCTCGCACATATGACATTCTAAAACTCTTAACCAACATGCGAATAGGCCAACTAAGTGTCAAGAACTAGGGTGTAACAGAATTCTAGCCCTATCTCTTGAATGCGAAAAACTAGAATCTTTCAATAGTTCTTAATATCAAAATTTTCTTGATTCTATCGGTGTTGGAGACTCGGGTTGTTAATTGTGTGAAAATCGGTCGGACTATTAATGATTCGGTTTTAGTCAAAATTTTAAAATATCCAATGTTAGTCAAAAATGTGGTGATCGGTTTGACTACGAAATTCTGGTCATCGGTAGTACCTCCTAGTTATCAGAATTGGATTGAACATAGTTTTAATGGTCAAATAGGCGGTCATGACACTTTAGATAGCGGGTTTGACTAGCCGCAGGACCCAGCCATATTACGGTTTATTCTTTAGACGGTTATGGCAGCTTACGAGCTTCAGCTCTTGCAGTCTTAGAATCCTATTATAAAATCCGATTTGATAAGACTCTCGGGGTGCTTCCATATAGGTATTCACGACTAGTCTCGGGCCCCAGGTTTTGAGCTATCGGCTAGTATTGATCCTAGGACTATCTAGTGGGAGTAGGACTTAACACCGGCGGATCGGGGTTTCGAGCGCACCCGGGTTCCAGAACTATGTTGCACGCCCAGGTTACGGTTTGTGGCCTCGTGGACCCGAGACTCTTGTGATCATTCTGTTCATGCCTTTATACCCTAGCAAAGGTATATTGGGTCCCTACCTATAGAGGTATATACATCGGACTCCCACGTCGCTCATATGGTTATATGTCGGTTATAGACTCTCCTACTAGTCAGCTCAATTTAGTCTAAGATTAGTCGAGTTGAATCAGTTTAATTCGGTACGTCAGATTTAGGGCATGTACTTGACCATTAGATAGGGTCTTTCGAACTATTTACCTTATTACGGTTATTCGGTTTCGGTAGTTTAGTTGGTCATTGCGGGTCTTTTCGGTTTAGTTATTTCATTTCTTGTGTATGATTTCTCTCACTTACTTAGTACATTCCAAGTATTTATGCATACCCTTTATGATGTATCATTTATGATAATCTGTTGTAGAATCGTAGTCTCGGCCTCTTCTTGATCGCTCTCGAAGACTTCAGCTACACTATTGGTGAGTCCTCATCTTTCGAGGACAAATATTATTTATTTCGATTCTGTTTTCTTATTGTTTTGACTTGGAATTAGATGGGGGCTTGTCCCGGCCTTCATCTGATTGTGGGTGGCTTTGACATGGAGCTTGGTTTTATCAAACTTGCGGTTGTTGAGATGTATTCAATTTTATGAATCGACTTCATTCTATTAAATGTTTTATATTTTACGTTTAAAGCTTCCGCTATATTTATAAGTTTACTCAGAATGCCGGTGTATGATAGACTAGGGGTTGGAGTAGGGTTACTTATGACTCAGGTATCGTGTTCCATCTAGGGTGTAAGATCAAGGCGTGGCATTAACACCCCAAAAGTCCACAGATCCAAGCCAGGTGTTCAGCTTGGAAAATGAAAATGCACCGGGTCTAGAACAAGTGGATTCGGTGACTCGTTGAGTGACCTAAAAGGTCATTGGTGACCGTTAAATGGTGCGAAGTTGGGAAAATGTAATCTTTTAGAAAGTCATGACGGATGGTGGGGCCAGTCGTTAGGACACACCACGAATCGTTAAGTGACCGGGTTAAGTGATCGCGTGGGCAAAGTGTTGGAGTCAGGTGTGCTTCATTGGTTGAGGGAGCGAGTTGTTAAGTCACGATGATTTGGTTAAGTGACTTCCATTGAGTTGGGAAGGATCGGGTGAGTTGTGTACGCCGGTGGTGACGGGTGAGGAAGGGCAGGTCATATCCTGAAATGAATTGTCAGTCCCTCGTTGGGGCGCGGGGTCATTTTTTTAGTCGGTTCATTAAGGGTGTTTTCATAACTTTTTAAGTTCCTAACTCCTAAACTAAGTCATTTTGAGATTAATAACAAGGGTATCAGAGGGTTTTACTCATCCTAAGTCCTTATTCTACTCCTAACCCTTTCAATAGAAGATCCAAGCCTCAAGTGAAGCAAGAATTCCCCATCTTCATCCTCCAATCTCTCTTGGGCATCAAGCCTAGCAAGAATTCTTCAAGCAGTGTATAAGGCCGTATGGGGGATTTCTTAAAACCCTCATTGCCCTAATTTCTCTGTAATTCATGAATCTAAGTACTTAATTAAGTGCATTGAAATTCTATAGGTTTAGCTTAATTCTATGAAATTATCTATGTTATGTCTATGGATTCAATCCTCATATTCTAATTAATGATTTAATACTAGAGAGCAGATTTTACACTCAATTTGGTTATCAATTCATGAATCTCAAGTTATTAGAAATTATGCCTTATTATGCATAATTTATAAAGTGAGCCTTTGATTCCATAATTTCAAGCATGATGAGTTATCTAGTATGAATGAATGTTTATAAATTTTAAACTTATGCTTTCATGACTTCTAATTACGAAGATTATTTCAAATATGTATGACTACATGATTTGAAAGCACGGGCAAGTTAAGTATGTTTTATCATGATTTTGTGAGGCCTACAGATCGATTTTAAAGAGATATTTGGAGTCAAGACTCCCTAGTTATTTAGATTTAAGCTATGTTTTGAGAATAGGATTACATGAGCAATATGCATATTTTGGGAGTAGTGTCTAGCACCGAGTACGATAGGAATTTCAAGGATCGAGTCTACGAACTACATGTCAACGTAAGATATATTCTTATTGGGACCTCTCAACGAGTGCTTTCCTGAACAAGGACACACGTAATATCACACCTCATTAGTCCTTTTCCCGAGGCAAGGCTTAGAATGGCTATCCTCTACGTGGTAAAGACGTGGGATCATCATGTGCTCATACATGGTGGTTGTCGGTTATGACGAGTCTCCCGGATTATTCGTCATGATTTTAATTACTCATGTTCATGACTTATGATATTGTGTTTTATAGCATATTTGACCCAATGATACGTTTGCCAGGCTTTTCACTTATGATTTCAAGCATGACAAGTGATGAACGGTGAATTTATGTATTTCTTAGCCATATTTTGTCTATACTTTACTATGTTCGAGAAAGAATTATGCATTTTCATGTGTTTTCGATATATTTGGGAAAAAGAGCTAACACACATGATTAGATGCTCAAGGCTTAAAATGATGAAATTGGGCTTGTTTGAGGCTTAAAAAAGAGCAAAAAATGAGCAAAACGAGAGTTGACGGGCAAACATAAAGGTGGCATCGCTTAGAGCCTGAGTGCGCCATGGCTGCGTGATGCGCGGCGGTGGATCTTTGAGTAGAGCCGGGGAAGGTGGCGCATGGAGTGGCACGACGCATAGGGTATGTCGGACATCCAAAAAGTCAAATCTCAATTCTACTAGGAATTGAAGCTGCAAACCCAATTCAAATCCATGAAGGAACAGTGAAGGTTGAATCTACTATTATAAATACCCTTTCATAACATGTTTTAGGTGTATTTTAGTCCACGGTGGTCTAGATTCAAATATTATAGTCTTGTAGTGTTTTTGCACAATTCATACTTTGAGAATTTATGTAATAGTTTAGTTGATAATTGTTGGAAATTCATCAAGGTCTTGTGAAACCTTTTAGCTTGGAGATTGTTGTTGAAAAATTTTATATTAAAGTAAGTATTTCATTATTATTTCTTCTATATCTTTTATTTATTTTCTCATAAACATTAGCGGCTAAATCTCTTAGGTAGGGTTGTGGGAACCATGATAGATTAATGAATGTAGGAATAATAAAATAATGGATTCTTGAATGGTGAATAAAGCGAATTGTTATTCTCTTTGTTTTAATTAAGTTTTAGTGGTTGCAAACATTGAAACAAGCCTATATCTTCAACTTGCCTAGCCAAGAAGGTTGAAGTCAGGAAAAGAGAGTAAAAATAGCAATTTGAGATTCACAATTCTCATCTAATTAATTTGATGTCTAGAGGATAGTTAAAGTCAAGACTTCTGCAAAGCTAGAATATATACAATTTTGAGACATAGAGGAGATGGGTGGAAAGAATCTAATATTTATTGGCACACGCAACATATACCTTTGAGACAGAGGAGATAAGTGTAGTTCTTACGTCAAGACACATTAGATGTACTAAACGTAAGTCTTACACCAAATTCACCAGGATAGATCACTAATAAAAGCCTACTAAGTTATGAAATCACGGGGAACACAATGCTGGTTTAGTCTTAGTAATTTGATAAACAACCCAACAAGCGTTTGGTATTATTTTTATTTTTGTTTGTAAACCTCCCCTTCCAAAATATTGATTACAAGTTAGCTTATTTTCATAGTTAACATATTATTCCTTTCTATTCCCTTTGGGATCGACCACATTTGTTAGGTTACTATATTGGACGGTAGCCACTTTATACTTCAATGCGAGTATAATTTGGGCATGATCAAATAATGGCGCCATTCGGGGGAATAAAGTGTTGAAATAGTTAATGTGATATTTGAGCTTAACTTGTAATCTTATTTCATATTTTATGTTTTTGTTTTGTTTTGTGTTTGACTATCCCATAGATTTTCATGGAGAACCTAGCACAACTCAACTTTCCACTAGAGGAAGAGTTAAACGAGACACGGCAAGTTGAAGCGGCGCGGAGGGTGGAAGAGGCTCGGCTAGACATAGCTACCCAATTTGCTGCCACTTTAATGAAAGGAATCGGCAGAGCCCTCATCATCGAACAAAATGCCATAAAGGAATGTACTCTTCGAGGGGGAGTAAGAGAAAAAGGAGGTCGGCTACTCTAGAGCCATTTGTTCCACCCCCTCTTCCAGCAAATGCTAAATTTGATGTGTCCAAGTACTATGATACTGTTGAGCATGAAGCGGTTGTTGATGGTTTGTACTGGTGAAGACCCAAACCAACATCGATAAATTTCACGGTATGCAATGTGTACGAGCGCAGAAGTATCTCAGAGGTGATTAGACCCTACTTATTTCTATTCTCGTTAGGCTGGGAAAAGTCATTTTGTGGCTGAATGAGCTCTAGGATAGTCTATCACCACACAGGGCGAGCTAATCTTTGCTTTCTTGGAGAAATTCTTCTCACCTTCACGGATGATTCAATTGAGGGATGAGATTAACAATTTCGAACAATTAGTTGGTGGCTTTACTTGAAGCATGGTTAGGTTCAAGAAAATGTTGAAGTAGTGTCTTAATCACAAAGCTTCCTAAGGAGGTCCTTTGGAAGTATTTTATAGGTCTTAGCGTAGAAAACAAAGTCATAGAAGAAGGAATTGTTGAGGAGTCCATGATGACCCACCTTTGCGAAGCTAGTGAGATCTTGGATAAGATGACAAAGACAAATAGGCATTGGCACACAAAGAGAATTCGAAGCCATTGTTATGAACTACTCGAGAGGAATGATAGCGGAAAACGATGAAAAGGGAAGAAGAATGGGACCAAGACATGTCCCACCTTAAGACCCATTTCGAGTTGATCACCAAGTACCTCACTACTTTGAATTCTCAAAAGGTGCCGCGTGGTGAATATGTAAGAGAGGACCGGGTATGGCGATCATTACCACGAGACTAAGGAAAAAGCAAATTTTGTTAATAATTAGGGGGATTTTCGGGCTTACACCTAAGGTTCTAACCAAGACTCTTGGCGTCAAGGACAAGGAAATCAAGGTCATAACCAATGCCGGAACAATTTCATGGCAGTGGGCAAAGGGACCAGAGCGATAGAATTGAGAAGCCATGAAAAATAATGGAAGTGGGCGTATGTTCACTCCTCGAAGCAAGGGGACACCTGCTATGAACGACTCTGGAACATCAAGTCTAGAAGATATGATGAGTCACATGATGAAAGGTTGACTCCACGGAATTAGAGTTAAAAAAAGATGAGGAACTTTAGAGCCTAATTCAATTGGTTGACTCTCATTCGACCTTCATCGAAAATGGAGACGTAGGTGAGGTAAATCTCGGCCTCATTGAATCAAAGGAAAAAGGGATTTTTCCTAGTGATACCATTCCAAACCCTTGAAAATGAGGGTAATTGCATGTGATAATGAGCCCGTGGGTATCTTTATAGTATGAGTAATAAAGATACCTATGTCGTCTTAGTGACATTGAATCGAGACGCTACTTGGGAGGCAGCCCAAAGAAAAGTTTTGATGGTTTAGAGTTAATGCATTTGTTCGAGTGTGAAGGGTTAAGTCACCAATTCACAAAAAGAGGTTTGAGCATCAAAAGTTGAAAACGAGGTGCAAAGGAAAAGAAGTAGCACTACTACGGGTGTCGCGACGCGTAGTCCTATCTTGCATAGCAAGCACCGCGACACACAACCCAATCCCATCCTGTAGCGGCCAAGCCTGCGTGCACAACAATATTGGCGCAGTGGGCACCGTGTTGTGCAGGGCTAGTTCCGGTAATTTTCATAGTCGCGGGTCAAACCCAGCCATAGGGGTATTTTAATTAGACAAACCTATTTTACCCTATTTCTTCATCCATCCACTGTGCACACCCATACTTCTCAAAAATTTCTCCAAAAACATCATTTTTTCTCAAAATTCTTCAAAATTTTCACCAATATCACAAAAGAAAATATTTTTCTTGTGAAATCTCCACAAATGGCACCAAAACCAAGCAAGGGGAAAAGGAGTGGCTTCTTCAAGTTATGGTTCAAGAGGTCAAGAAAGAGCTAGTGAGGAGGAGCATAATGATGTGAGTCATCCACAACAACCATTGAGGCATTATGGGTTCTATTGGGTCATGGCGCAAGAAAGTAAGAAATGATTTAAAGAAAATAAAGAATTAAAAACTCACATGAAATATTTGTTGATAGAAATAGCTTGGCATTAGTATTTCCTCACATGGTAGATAGATTACACACTGCGGTGCTTGATTTTGTATTTAATGCTGCGGGGATTGTAATTTAGATATGGTGAGGGAATTTCTTGCTAATTGGGAACCAAAAAAGAGATTAAACCAAGTCAAAATTAAACGGCCGGAGTGCTAAACTTTTCACCCGGCTTATTTTAACAAAATACTTGGTATACCTAATGTAGACCCACAACCTCTCTTGGATATTGTAAATAAACCTCCTTATAGAGACATTAGACATACTCTTTGTGGCCCAAATTCAGTTGCAAGGTGGATCCGCCACCAACAATATGGATATCATATATCATTCTCGTGTGCTCACATGAGTGAGGCACGTGTTTGTTTGGCGTTGTTTGTGCTAGTTTAGTGCAAGCATGTGACTCTATTACTAGAGGAGAGAGTTTGTCTTGTCTATGCGTTGATGAGCGGGATAACGGTGAATGTTAGATGATTGTTAAGGAGCGGAGTTGAGGAGAGAGAGGGTGAAAAAGGGCCCAGCTTTGGGTTGGGGGTCTTTTGACCCAATTTCTGCATAAACATAAGATTGAGGAGGAAGAGGCGGATTATAGGCCTAGATAGGACCCCCGAGGAAATTGATGTGACCAAAACTAAAGATCTCGAGGGTATACATTATCACGCCCCCGGTCTACACTACGGACGGGACATACGGTACTCGAAGCCACAAGTGACCACTAAGTCAACCCACGGTCTATCATACACTAGTATTACAGAGTAAACAAATATAGCAAAAGCTTTCAAATAATAGCGTAAAAGCATTTACGAAAATAAAAATAATATAATGTTTAAGAACATCAAGTACGAAATTAATTTTGTGTACGAAAGTCATCTAGGCGTGGAGTTCTTTGGGACAAGCCCCAGACTAACTTTAAGTCTATAAACATAATAAACCAGTGAAAGACAATGAAAAATAATACCTTCGAATGATGAGGACTCAAACTTCAACTGCGAGGAGGATCGAACCACAGACTAACGGTGATGAGTTGAGAACACAACGAGCTGTATCATGAAGTAATCTGACATAAGCTCATATCTTATTAATTTGAATGTGCTGAGTAGGTGGAGAAAAATATTGCGAATATAATGCACGAACTAATATGACATGCAATGACCAATAAATGGCGGGCGGGCGAGGTGGTTAATATGACCACGTCGATGGTCAAGGCATGTCCTAAGAGATAAAGAAATGCGAGTCTAAGATCTTGAGCTAAACTTATAGAGCTAGAGAGCTTAACTAAAGGCTGCTTATTCTAAAATTGGTGGGCCCGACTAGTGGGAGTCTGTAACCAACACATATAACCACGTGAGCTAGATGTGGAGTCCGATGTATACACCCCACCGTTAGGACCCAATATACCTTGCTAGGATATAAAGGTATGAAGCGGGTGATTACAAGTATGGGGCCATTTAGGCCAAATATCTGTAGCCTATGCGCTTAGCGTAGTTACGGGAACTGGGTGCCTTTGGAACCTCGGCCGCTCGGTGCTAAGTCCCTACTCCCCCTTTGAAGCCTATGCGAACTACTAGGTTGATAGCTCCGCTGGGGTCAAAGACTAGTCGGGACGTATAAGCGAAAGTACCTTGAGATTCTTGTCGGACCGAGATTACGAGCTAGGTTCTAGATTGGGTCGAGTTGCTTACTATAAACTTCATAACCGTCTTAGAGCAAATTGTAATACGGCGGGGTCTGAGGCTAGTCGAGCTATATATAAAATGTCATGACCGCCTAATGGGACAATAATTGAATTGAATGCGATTCTAATAGCGGGAAGCACCCTTGAAACCTCGGGGAAAAGATTGAAGTCAAAGCGTCGGTTGACAAGTTACCGTATTGTTCTAAAAGAGGTCCTACGTTCTAGCGAGGCGAACTACTAAGCGGCTAATAGAGAGAACCCGACTCATTCCAACAACACGGGGAATTCGATAATATGGAAAATATTTCAAAAAATTAAAGAAATCTTATCGAACAAGGCTAAAAATAATTCTTATCAATGGAGTATTTACTCAACATATAAACAATAAGAAATACTAGAAAATTCCTCCCAAATCACACTTCACTAACTAAACGAAATTTAATACATACATAGTCTTTACTCGAAAATTTAGAACTAAATTCACTTTGGAAAAAGAACATCAACAATTGGTAGAGTTGATGGAAGTCATATCAATAATATGAAAGGATATCATTCTATATTGAGAGGTAACAAATAATCACATATAATCTCTTTGTATTCGAAAACTTAGGGCTAAAGGCGATAGAGAAACTATGGGAGGGTTTTGGGGACACAAGAAAGAACAATTTCCCTTGTTGAATTCTCACATGCACAGTGAAGTTTCTTGAAGGAGAAAACTTGAATTTACCCAATGGAGGAAAACCCTAGGCTTTCTTGAAGGGTTCTTGGAGAGGAGAGCTTAAGATGACTTTTATGAAAACATTGGTGGGAATGAGGAATGAACCATTTTTTCCCACTAATAGGTCACCAAATTATGACTAATACGACGTGGCTTGAAGTTTTAGGAGAGTAGGAAATTGCTAAGTAGCCCTTGAAAATTGCTGGAAAAATTGACAAGTGACCTTAACGGGTGACCTAACGAGTCGTGGTGGTGACCACGACTTTTGGTCATACCTGGGTGTAGTACCTTGCAATCTTCTATAGGTCACCACGAGGGACCTAGCGAGTCGTGGTCATGACCACGATTCATGGTCACCGATGGACCACCTTTGTCTCACTTATGGAAGTTTCTCCTAGGCCCGACCCTGAAGCCACACAGCAGTTAGTCTTAGTGATGACGACTCGTGGTGACACTCGTTAAGGTGCCTTTTGCCTAACAACTAACTGGTAGTAACGGGGAACATAACGAGTCATTTCGGGTGACCACGACTCATGAGGTCTTAGTTAGGAGCACTTCTTCTCCCTTACCAATGCTTAATCCTCCTTCTCACGTGCCTAATAGTCGTTAGGTCTCTGGCGACGTTAGGTAAGTGGATCTGGCGTGACAATTAAATAATTTCGATTTTCTTATTCCAAGTCCTCGATCTAGTCCTTGAGTTTCCGGGGTGTTACAATATCTCCCCCTTGGAAACATTCATCCTCCAATGTAGAAACACATTAAAACGGAGAGAATAACAATCAAAAATTCCAAATATATTCATTTAACTCCAAAAAGCTATCTGAATGACTACCTCGCTTGATACATTGCGGGCGAATTCACTTTTCATACATACATCCAAAGTCGTAAAAGAAACTTGCACATGATTTGAATCAACAACTAGATTGGTTTCTAAGAGCCAAAACTAACATTTTAAGTTGTAACAAAAGTAGGTAGAGAACAAGTGCGGTATTTGGCCATCATATACGCTTAGGCCTCATATAGCTCTCTCAGCAGTTTCTCCATAAGACTTTAGTGAAGCTATTTCCTTGTTCCTCGGCTTATGAACACGGCAGTCAGGATGCGGGCTGATACTTCCTCATATGAGAGACTATCTTTTATTCTTTGCTTGTCCAATGGCACAACTAAGGTGTGATCTCGGAGTGCACTTCTTCAAAAGTGACACATGGAAACGGCTGTACATCTTCTAGTTACGAAGGTAATTCTAGGTCATAGGCTACATTGTTGATACGCCTCAAATTCCTATAGGTCCCAAGTACCTCGGACTAAGCTTTCCCTTCTTTCCAAACCTCATCACCTTTTATGGGAAAAAGTTTCATTAACCAGTCATCGGCCAAAAACTCCAACTCTATAACCAGCACATTGGCATAAGAATTACAGACTCTAAAGTTTGTTTTCAACCTTTCTCGGATAGGCTAAACTTTCTACATTGCCTCGTGAGCGATGCAGACCTATCAAGGTAGCTTCACCAACCTCGAACCACCCTATAGGATATCTACACCTTCTCCTATATAATGCTTGAGTGGGCCATCGAATGCTAAGTGGTAGTTGTTGTTGTATACAGAAGCTCGATAGAGGCAAATGGTCATCCCAATTACCCTTAAATTCAATCATGTATGCTCTCAACATGTCTTCTAGGGTCTAAATAGTACTCAGCTTGCCCATCTATATGCGGGTGAAAGGTTGTGCGAAGCTTGACACAGTGCCAAGTCCTTAGAAAGACTTCCGAAATGGGAGGTGAGCGGTACCCTGTCTAAATAATGGCCAATGGCACCCTTGAAGTCTAACCAGCTCACGGATATAGGATTTAGCATAGTCCTCAGTGAATTTGTGGTTTTTGGCCAGGAGGAAATATGTTGACTTAATCCGAGTCTACTATTACCGAATTGAGTCATGTTGCTTGGGCAGTGCGAAATTGCTGGGCAGTAATAAGTTCATGTTTACTTCTTCCCACTTCCATGTGGCTATGCGTATCACGGGTCATACCTCGGTCTGCAGTGTTCTACCTTGACTTCTTGCTTGATTACGGCATAGCACAAATTCGGCGATATCTCTTTTTCATGCCGTTCCACCCATTAAGCATCCCTTAAATCACGGTACATCTTGAAGCCCAGCACCGGGGTGAATGAAATATCTAGAAGCTGTGCACTTTTCTCATTATACGCTATCTCAACTCTAACTTATCCATTATACACAACCTATCCTCACAGCGGTGCACCCATCTCCCCCTTGGGAGAAATCTTCTATTTCTTTTTTGACTTGCTCCCTTAAGTTAAGTAAGATGGGATGCGCACATGCGGACTTGATTTCAACTACGAGGTGAATCGACCCATTTTGCATTACCACACCACCTTCGCACGAATCCTGGCTGCACTACTTAGGGCTAGTACGCGGAGCATCCTTCGCTAACTCCTTCTTGCCTTCCTCAATGTGAGCCACTACCCATAGGCAGGTACGCAGGGTGTCGGCCACCACGGTGGCTTTACCGGGGTGATACAACACACTCATGTCATAGTCCTTTAGCAAGCTCTAACCACATTCTCTATCTTGAAGGCTTTTTGTGATTCATAAATACATCGGGTGACTCGATATAGGCTAACGTCTCCATATTTTTAGCACAAACACCAACTGGCACTTAACTCCAAGTCATGAGTTGGATAGTTCTTCTCATGAAACTTGAGTTGTATGGAGGCGTAGGCTATCACTTTTCCCCGCGCAATAGAATGCATCAGTCCAATTACGGAAGCATCATAATAAACAACCAACCCATTTGTTCCTTACGGTAGGGCCAGCGGTGTGGTAGTGAGTCGAGTCTTGACTCTTGGAAACTCTTCTCACGCTCATCGACCACTAAAATTTCACTTTCTTCTAGGTTAACTTAGTTAGAGGCGAAGTTATAGGGTGAAACCTTCCACAAACCGTCGGTAACCAACGCCCAAAAACCCGAAGCGTTTCCATAGGAGAGGTAGGTCTGGGCCAATCTTTAACCACTGCTATCTTGTAAGGATATACTTGTACTCGTTCACACAGAGACAATGGCTAGGAAAGTCAGAGACTTCAACTAGAATTCGCACTTGATGAACTTGGCGAACAGCGGCGGTCCTGAGTGTCTTTTAATGCTAATCTTAGGTGATTTGCATGCTATTCCTCATTTACGGAGTATACTAGAAAGTCGTTGATAAATACAATGACAACATATCCAGGTACTGCTTAAAGACCTATTCATCAAATCATGAAAGTGGCATGGGCGTTTTGTTGGCAGAAGGACATCACCACAAATTCAAAGTAACCATCACAGAGGTTGAATGTTGTTTTTGTTATGTCACACTCTCGACCCTTGGCGATGGTACCCTAACACGAGATCAATTTTTGAGCTTGATTGGCTCTCGCGAAGTTGGTCAAATAGGTCATCAGTGCAGGTAGGGGATACTTGTTCTTGATTATGACCTTGTTTTTAGTGGATGGTAATCTATGCACATTACGGTGCCGTCTTTCTTACGAACGAATACTTTGGGCACCCCAAGGAGAGATTATGGGTATGCCAAAACCGCATCAAGAAGATCTCTCTTTGCTCCTTGAAACTCATTAGCTCGGTTAGGTCATTCTATAAGGAGCAATGAAGATGGGCTGAGTGTTTGGGAGAATCTATTAAATCTATTTCTGTTCGGGGGAACCGGGAAGATCCTCCAAGAAAACAAGCGGGAACTCGGCCGACCCTTTGGAGGCGGCGGATAGTTGGGATCTAGAAGTTGAAATCCTTGACCTTAGGAAAAGGGCCACTATATTACTTGTACGACCGCGTACGCTTGTGTGTGCGTTGGAGCGCAACATAAACTTAATCCTTTTCTTTTAATATCCTTGAAGTGGATACGAAACTCTTAAACTCTTAGTGAAAATCCGAAAGAATCTGGGAATGAGAATTGTAAACGAAGGAAAAATAACGGTTGTGGGAGTTGAGAAAAGGTCTAGGTGCACTTGTTTGAAAATGCTTGAGTATTGGTAGGGAGTAAGAAAACAAATGAATAGAAAAAAGTTGCTTAAGTACTCACTTACTAATAAATAAGTGTGCTTTAAGAAATAGAACAAGAATGGGGACAATTTAAGAGTGAAAAGAACGAGGGTGAAGTAAGAGAAGAGATATCCGCAATGAATGTGTAATGTATTAAAAGCGCTTGGGAAAGATAGCCACTATTATTATCCATAATAGTACATACCCATCCTTTAGCTTACCGATAAGTCCTACTTGATCTTACATTCAAACATCCTTAAATTAGTGAAGCAATACACTAAGGAAATGACTTATGGAGTGATATACTTGGCATGTGAATTCTTTGTGCGAGTGAGTAATTCTTATTTTTATACCCATACGGTATGATTTGAAAATGTGTGAGTAAAAATGGGTAGCTCTCTTTAGCGAGGAACATGTTTAGTGAGGATAAAATTCATGTTGGATTTCTTGGTCGGTTGATTTTCACAAGTTTGGTGAGATTAAGAGTCGATTCTTGAGGTTAGGAAGTCTTAACATAGTAATATTTTAGTTTAATGGTTAAATATTGCTTGCTCTATTTTTAACTTGCTATCTAAAACATTCATTGTATCCATGACTTGAATTGTCTTGCTCAATTTCTATGTGTGACTATTAAATTGTGCATGAGATGTAAAAAGGGTTTTTCGAGGACGAACAAATCTTTAAGTGTTGGGTAGTGATCTTGGGCATAATTTCTAGCCCAAGTGCTATTTTATAACTTGATTTAGTCATGTTTGTCTATTTATACATTTACATTATCACGTGAGTTTATGTAAATTTGGATGCGTACTAACCAACATGATTAGTCCTTGTTTTGTAGGTGAAAAAATGCATTTGAGGGACTAAATAAAGGTGGGTGAAATGAGGAATAAGTGGAAGCCAAAAGTGCAAAAATTGACAGGAAGCACATGCCATGGCAAGGCTGGCCGCGCCGGGGAAGTGTGCCACGTTATTAGTGTGCCGCGCCCGGCGTCATGCCACGCTAGGCACATCATCTGCGCGAAAAGCGTGTCACGCGAGCCATACGTGTAGAACATGCGCCATGCCACATTGGCCATCACGCCATGCCTCGGCCCGTTCCATTTTAGGCAATTTCTAGTGAGCCTACGCGTTTACCTCACTTGGCTTGCAGGCAAATTGGTGCGTTAAGCTCCGTACCACGGAGCCATTCCCTGTGAGGCAAAAATTCACAAATTCCCGACACTATAAATTGAACCATAGCTCAGAAAATCAAATGTCACGAAATATTTTCGAAAAAAAACAGTAGATGGCGAAGGGGAAAAGTGGAAAACACCTAGCGTTCATTAATTTTACATTCTCTTTTTTATCTAATATTGTAAGTAAACTACTTTAACAATGTTTTATGTAATTCTACGAACATGAGTGGCTAAAACCCTTCCTCTAGGTTTGAGGCCCATTGATATGATTATAATTGGATGAATTCATTTGGTTTTGAGTTTTTAATTGTTGTTTTGTCTGCATTCTTAATTATTGTTGTTTTATGCTTGATCACCATAAAAAACAAATGCGTTAAAAGCTTAGGTAAAAGCTTGAAAAGAGCAACCTTAAGAAAGAACAAGAGAATGTAGAAGCAAGTTCTTGTCTTTTAGATATGATTCGCGGTTAGGATAGAACATACACCTAATTTGCCTTGCTTGGTTGATAAAACGGGACGAGAGCAAGATACCGGCTTAGAATTGTCACTCCACCACTCATAGAAGTAGTTGTTAAGATAAGTTGGATTAAATTATTGATTACGAAAGTCCCTAATCAGAGCATAAACCCCGTAAACCCATGCATGGTTTAATTGCCCACAAACTAGGATATCACATCCCCGCTCAACAATGTAGTTTTGAGGCTAGTTTGTTGTGTTTAGAAGCTTGAGAGACCATGAACGCCGCATTTCAACTATATAACACTATAATATATAATATCATACTTGAACCATTGCAAAATATCGCATTGCATGATTATCGAACCATAACTCTAATTACTTCATATATTGTTTTTGAATTATTTTGTGACCACCCAAAAATTTAATTATAAATTACCCAGCTTCTCTAATCAACACTTGTAAGTTTATCTTACACATGTAAGGTTATCTTTTACTTGAACGTGATAATTTTCTAAATTAGTCCAGTCCTGTGGGTTCGACATCAGAGCTTCTAAAAAGGGTCAACGCTGTGCTTATGTACGACCGCGTACGCTTGCGTGTGCGTTGGAGAACAACAACGGTCAAGCGAGAGGCATAGCGGGAGTGTAACTTCCATGCCGAGTATAAGGTCCAAATCGACCATGTCTAACTACACTAAGGTCGAGTTAGGATGAATTTATTTTGGGCGAGGCGGGCGGTTTCTATACATCGGTTGGCTCCTAGTGACTCTCAAGCCCAGGGTGGAAGCGAAACGATTTACGAGAGGACCTGCGGACATATATTGAGCGGAGGCGCTATGTAGGAGTCCGCGGATGAAAAGAGTGGATCCTAGATGCAGGAGTGCATACATGTCAGATGAAAGAGACGTAACATACCGGTGACTACGTCGGGGTGAGCTCTCTGGTCTGTTTAGAAGATAGAGCATAGAAATGATTTTGATGCTAGCAGCCATCTATACACGATGTGTTGTCCCTCACGGGCTTGTCGGCCTCTTGGATCAATCAGATGGTGGATTTTGATCTCCCTCGCCGAGGTGATGGACACTCACACAGGCCATATCTAGGCCTGTCCCCTGGCCCAGAAACAACCCTCTACGACCACGAGGCCTCTCCGTGGTTCTTGCCACAGGGCAGTTGGATACTGCTCTGGTGTTGTGGGTTTGAATTGAGTGCCGAATGACCCGCCTCCCGATCACAGGGGGACCAAAATGTTAAGTCTTTGGATGAACTGGAATTATTTGGGGCTCTCTACGGTATTATTTATTAGCCTTTAAGTTTGTGGGTCGGCTACTACCGCTAGACCTCGATGGCCATAATCTAAGCGGCCGGTCCTTGTCCATTTGTTCTTCCACTCCATATCCTTCGGCTTTTGGCTGTCAATGGGCATAGACAATAAAGTTGGAGAGGTCCATATCCATAATCGCATCACTTTCACACTCCTTGAGGACCGGGTTCGACACCCTATTCCACAAATTTCAACATGCGATCCCTTGGCTCGGCTACCATCTCTGGAGCGTACTTAAACTGACTGGTAAGCTCTAGAGCATACTCCTCACTATTTGTTGCCCTGTCTCAAGTTCATAAACTCATATCTCTGCCTCCCTCGGCTCCTAGAGAAAAATGTGTCTAGGAAAATTTGTGTGGAACTCCTTCACTCTCTTGGTCTTGCTCCCGCTGGTGCCCCTCTTTCACTATTCATACCGAGACACAGAGCTGCCCCTTTGAGGTAGTAGGCGACCCGGAATCGGCCTCTCAGGATTTGACACCCATAATGCGGGAAATCTTCTTGATCTCACATCCATGAACTCTTAGGATCCTCCCCTACTTTTGTCCCTAAAAAGATGGAGGGTTCATGCAGGTGAAGTCCAGCACCCTCGCGAAAACTACTACCCGTTGGTGTTCGCCAGCACCACCCTCTTTTGGATTACCTCGTTGGTATTGTTTATATGATTGAATAGCGCCACAGGTCGGTGACAGATCATCTTGAGCTGCAGGGGCTGAGTGGGGGCCCAGTCTGGTGATTGCTACGGCCCTTTTCCGTTACCACGTGGGAGGCATGATTCACTTAAACAAAACAAAACGAGGTAGAAGGATGTTTTAGAGGTGAACTTTAACGCATGATAGTAGGTATGAACAAAGAGTTTTCCTAATAACATCTCATAGCCTCCTCTTCATAAGTGTGGGCCGCTCACGCCCATGAAAAGAGTCTACTCGATGCGACTTTCGAACATTCGAGGATACTCTAAGCCTAGGAGCGATACCAAGTTTGTCACCTTGAGTCTATACCACATGGATGAGACACGGTACTTGAAGCCATAAGTGACCCCAAGTCAACCCACTGGTCTATCATGCAACGGTGATGCAATTAAAACAAATATAGCGGAAGATTTGAAATAGCCAGCATAAAAGCATTTACGAAATAAAGCGAAAATATAAAGTTTTAGAACATACGAAATGCGAAGTTAATTACGTGTTTGAAAGCCATCTAGGCGATGAGTTGCTGGGACAAGTCCTAGCTAACTCTAAGTCTAGAAAACATAATAAATCGGCGAAATAAAATGAAATAATTCCCTCCGAATTATAAGGACTCACATTTCAACTGTTGAGGAGAAATGCAAGACCACGGTGACTATGATCTTGAGATTGAGAACTTACAGCTGTATAATCAATGAAACATCATAAAGTATGCGTCGGTACTTTGAATGTGCGGTAGGTGGGGGAGAAAACATAAGCTGAATATAATGCTTGAACTTATATGACATGCAATGACCAATAAGTATATAAAATTGAACTACTAAAGTAAATTGAGGTGGTCAAAATGACCCTATATAATAGTCGAGGCATGTCCTAAGTACGAAAGTATTGAATCTTTGATACTAAACTAAACTAAACTAGCCCCGATAAAGTAGAAGCCGAACAAGGCGCATTACGAAATTGGACTAGGCGGCTAGTGGGAGAGTTTGTAACCAACATATAACCCGTGAGCTAGACGTGGAGTCGGAGTGTATACACCCCTGGTAAGGACCCGATATACCTTGCTATGGTATAAAGGCATGAGTGAGTGATCACGAGTGCAGGGCCAATCGGGCCAAATAGTGCGCCAGCCTCTGTTGGCAATGTAGTTAAGGAACCTGGGTGTATTTGGAACCACTGTCCTTCAGGTGCTAAGTCCCTACTCCTTTGGAAAACATATATTGAACTACTAGAGTACAGTAGCTCGTAGCAAGGTCCAAGACTAGTCGGACGTATGCGAAAGTACCACTGAGAGTCTTGTCGGACCGAGATGCGGCAGGTTCTAAATGAGTAAAGTTGCTTATTTAAGCGTCACTGCTTGTCTAGGAAACAAAGCGTAATCGATTTGGGTCATGAGGCTAGTTTGAGCTATATATCCTAGAAATGTCATAATTGACTAATGGACCAATAACTGGTCCCGAATCCGATTATGATAATTGGGAGGCACCGTGACACCTCGGGAAAGGCGGAAGTCAGCGATCGGTTGACAAGTTATGTATAGTTCTGAAATGGTCCCTACATTCTAACTCAGGCGAACTACTAGCGACTAATAGAGAACCAGACTCATTCGACAACACGGGAATTCCATAATATGGAAATATTTCAAGAATTAAAAATCTTATCCATCAAGGCCAAAAGAATTCTTATCAATGGAGCATTTACTCAACATATAAACAATAAATACTAGAAATTTCATCCAAAAAGCACACTTCACAACTAGACGAATTTAATACATACATAGTCTTCTCGAAAATTTAGAGCTTAAATTCACTTTGGCAAGAACATCAACAGGTTCGGAGTCATAGTTGATGGAGATCATATCAATAATACGCAAGGTATCATTCTATGTGAAGTGTAAATAACACATAATCTCTTTGTATTTGAAAGCTTCAGGCTAAAGCGATAGAAAAACTATGGGAGGGTTTTGGGGGACATAAGGGAAGAACAATTTCCTTGTTAAATTCCCACATATGCACGAGTTGAAGTTTCTTGAAGGAGAAAGCTTGAGCTAACGTGGAGAAAACCGTAAAAGCTTGCTTGAAGGATTCTTGAAGGAAAAGCTACGATGACTTTCTGAGAAACTTAGAGTTGGAATGAGAATGAACCATTTTCTCCCGCTACTAGGTCTAAAATTATGACTAAAAACGACATAGTTTGAAGTTTACGAGTATAAAATTACTAAGTAGCCCTTAGAAAATCACGGGAAAAAGCGGCAGGTGACCCTAACGGGTTGTGGTGGGCGACCACGACTCATGGTCATACCCGTGGAGTCTGCTTGCCCAAATCCTCGCCAAGTTACCACGAGAGACCTGCTGAGTCGTGGTCTTGACCAATGATTTGGGTCTGTCGTGGACCACCTTTGTCTCACTTCTAAAGTTTCTATTCTAGAGGCTTGACCACGGAGTCCCACTGTAGTCGTTACCCAGTAATGATAACACTCGATTAGGTGCACTGCTGGCAGTAAAGGGATGATAACGGGGAACATAGGGGATTGTTTCGGTGCCTGACTCATGTGAGGTGATACATTTAGGAGCACTTCTTCTCCCTTACCAATACTTACTCCTCCTTCTCAAGACTGACCTAACAAGTCGTTAGGTCTCTCAACGATAGTTAGGTGAGTCATTACGAAACAGTGCGGCAAATTTCCAAATTTTGATTTAAGTTCTGGATCTAGTCCTTGAGTTTTCGGGGCATTACATACATTGTCGATCGTTTATTTGTCCAATGAGCGCAATGTGCAAATTAATAACATGTCGAGTATCTTATACGTCATGCAAATGCTACAACTAAGAATGAATGGAGTGACCGAGGAGCATTCTGGTAGCTCAACATGGATTATCCTCACGGGGCGAGCACTCGAGAGCCCTTTGCAAGACTGGATTTGAGGAGCCCTTTGTTGATGACGTGGCCATAGTGGATGAGATAGTGTGAGTAGACTGCAGATAGAGTCTAGTGATGTTGAGGAGAAGGATTCTAAGATGGGGGAATCTTCTCTTTCCCCTACGCGACGAGGATTAGAGGCGGGAGTTCTTCTTTCTCTCTTTACTTTATGTTTTATTGATTTAGTGCGGGACAATGCTATCGATTAAGTGTGGGGTGGAAAAAGTAAACTTCATTACCATGCATGCTTTAATTGCTAAATTTGTACATGGTGGGCCTAGTTTTTGGGGGGGAGTTGATGACTTATCTTGTATACTTGGTTTTGTTTGTTGTAGTTTTTAGTTTATTTTTGTTTTGGGTTCACCGATTTTTTTAGAGTATTTTGGTGGATAGTCCCTTAGAGCGAGTAGAGGTCTAGTTTTCTTTGTAATAGAGTCATTTCTTTTTCCAATGATGGATGGATGATGACCGTCTTAGGGTACATTAGTCATTAGAAAATAACTTGGGGCAAATGCGATGTTAGGTGCTTCACTTTGGGTATTATTGAGACTATAATATTTACTCAAAAATGCATGAAAAAGATAGAACACTTAGTCTTTCGAAACTTGACTCTTGTACTTGAAAAAGTGGTCTTAATTATGTTATGCATGTAATATGGATATATGTGTTTATGTAATCTTGATTGTCATTGTTAAATGATTTGTTCTATTGTGTGAGTGCGGTATTTTTGATATACTCCATATTTTCAAATTGATGTCTAGAACTTGTTCGGTGTGTGTGCAAAATGAAATGAGAATGATGAATCTATAAAGTGATATAGGCATTTCTTTGTTAGCCATGTTTATCTATTTTACCTACCTTGAATGTAGTATCTTAATTATCCATTTTGAGCCTTAGCTTATTCTTTTGATAGTCATATTATTAATCTTGATTCTTTTTTGTTCTATTGACTTTTATTTGATCCAAGTGACTCCTAGAGCACTTTAGTGATATTTTTGCATAAAAGGAGCATAGTGAAGAAGTGAAGGAAAAGCGAAAAGTGTGGAAATTAAAAGAAAAGAAAAGGGTGAATTTGCTAAACAAGGAGGGTGATGTTAGAGGGAAAATAAAAAGAAAGAGCTTTGAAAAAAAAGAGAATATTAAACTTACAATTCCATAATTTCAATTTTATAACAAATTAAAAAAACAAAAAAAATAAAAAGTTTTAAAATTAAAAATAAAAGGAGGTATAAGGAGAAAAATGAAGAATTGAAGAATGTGTTAAAAGTGTTGTGAAGTATTAAAATTGCTTGGAGATTAGCCACTATCTTGGCCAAATAGTTCCTACTTGTCCCTTAACCTACATTACAACCATTGTAAGTCTAGTTGATCTTTGATTCGATTGTTCTATATTAGTAGAGTATTATTAAGGAGCAAGCCTATGGATCATCTTTTGCATGCATGTTGAGTTCTTTGGGATATTAGTAATTGTTTCTATATTCCCATGTTTATATTGATAAATCTCTCCAAATAGTGAGCGGGACATGATAAGATTTTTGTATATCTTGGTTGCTAAATTATATATAAATTCATGTTGTCCCAAATATATCTTGTTGAGTTAGTTCTAAAAAGCTAAGTGATTTCGAATATTGGCATTTTAATGTTGATAGATATACATGTGCGTAAAATGTTTAAACTTTATTGGTTTGTCTAATGATCTAAGTGTAAGTAGACTTGTTCGTGAGATGAATTTTGTGCTTGAATGTGAGAAGGAAAGTAGTAGATTATTCAAGGTCGAACAATAGTTTAAGTGTGGGGTGGTGATGAACGGTGAATTTACGTGTTTATTATCCATATTTTGTCCACGCTTTAATATGTTTGAGAATAAATTATGTGTGTTTTCATGTGTTTTATGATATATTTGTGAAAAAAACTAACACACATTATTAGATACTTTCAGGACTTAAAATAATGAAATTGGGCTTGTATGAGGCTTTAAATGGAAAAACGTGATTGATGGAAAACATATAGAAGTTGGCATTGCGAAGCTGCTGTGCCATGGTGCGTGACACACACACGAAGTTGGCACCTTCCAGTGCTTCACACCGAGCGAGTGGCGCATGGAGAATTGCGGACGAGTGCGATTGAACATCCATAAGTAAAATCCCAATTTTACTAGTAATTGAAGCTTCAAACCCAATTCAAATTCATGAAGGAACAATGATGGTGAATCTACTAATATAAATACCCTTTCGCCCAACATTTTTAGGTGTCAATTTTTAGTCGAACAATTAGTCTAAGATTCAAATATTGTAGTCATGTAGTGTTTTTGCACAATTCATAGTTTGAAATTTTTGTAATAGTTTAGTTGATAATTGTTGAAATTCATCAATTTAAGTAAACCTTTTAACTTGGAGATTTTGTTGAATAATTTTTATATTAAAGTAAGTATTTCATTATGATTTCTTCTACATCTTTTATTTGTTTTCTCATAAACATGGTGAGTTAAATCTCTTGAACTAGGGTTGTGGGAACCATGATAGATTAACGAATGTAGGTACAATAAAATAGTGATTCTTAAATGGTGAATTAAGTGGATTGTTATTCTCTTCATTTTAATTAAGTTTTAGTGGTTGCAAACATTGAAACAAGCAGTATCTTCAACTTTCCCGACCAAGGAGGTTGAAGTTAGAAAAAGAGTTACAATGGCACTTTGAGATTAACAATTCTCGTGTAATTTACTTGAGCTCTAACCGAGGATAGTTAAAGTCAAGACTTATTACAAAGCTAGACTATACACCTTTTGAGACCGAGAGGAGATGGTGGAAAGCATCTAATGTCTATTGGAGCATGTAGCATGCACTTTGAGAGGCAGAGAGAGGAGATAAATGTAGTTCTTAAGTCAAGAAAGCATTAGATGTACTAGCGTGAAGTAACACACACAAAATTCTGGATCGATCACTAGTAAAAGCCTACTAAGTTATGAAAATCATGGGGAACACAATCCTATTTTAGTCTTAGTAATTTATAAACAACTCAATAATTGTTAGTATTATTTTATTTTTAATTTTATTTCTTATAAATATTGATTACAAGTTATCTTATTTTCATCTTTAACATATTGTACACTTTATTTCCTATGTGATCGACCCCAACCTTTGCTAGATTCTTTATTGACAACTTTCGATTTATACTTCAATTGCGGGGGTGTAATTGGGGTGTTCGACAAGTCATATGATTTTCATTTTCTAAATCTTGGGTAAGATTTATATACGGTTTTATGAAAACTTATGATTATGCAAACCTCAGATATATAGCTTTTTGCATGCACTCCTTACTCTCATGATCTATCTGATTTACATTTATAATTTTAATTAACCTTTTACTAGCACGTTTTACTTACCTTACATACTAAGTACATTTTAAATACTAACCACATACTTTATGTTTGTATCATCTCATGATACAAGTTCGGGTGATCCATCCAGAGTCTCCTCGCTAGATCGCACTTGCTCCAATCGGCTCCATCCCATTTTTGGGTGAGTCCTCATCATCAGGACGTCTATCCATTATGCTTCTTATGTTTTTTTAGTTTAAGATTTGGAGTTAGGCCCAGGGACTGTGACGTCTCGTTAGATAGTAGAGCTTTTGGAGCATAGACTTACTATGTTCGCTTGTGATTGATGTTGTGATATTATTTCTTGACATAGGCTTTATGATATTTAGTCTTTCGCTTATTCATGAATATGTTGTTTTCCTCTTGATTATTAATTGTTAAGTCGTGCTATGTATGTACCACGGAGTTAGCTTGGGTCATTACGTGGTTTTAGGTCTGTATCTTGATCCATGGTCCCGGTTCGGGTCATGACCGGTTGCTAAAGAAAATGATTCTTCATTATATATAAGGACAACATATATTAATACTAGTGTCCCATATATAGGCAAATATGCCACACACCGTCCTTTACCATACGTGGGCCTTTAGAAATGATATCACCCTCTTCGAAGAGTGAATAAGAGTCCTTCCACTCGATCTAAGAACTCCTCGCATAGCTAGTATAATTGTCTAGGCGTGAAAATCCGTGATCACATAATAGGAGATAGACCATGCATACCAAAATAACATTGAAATCCACCATATCAAGTATTACAAGAATTTACCAAGTGTCATAACCAAAAATAGTGGGTATACAAGACCAATAGACTTGATCCACTATCACCGAATCTTCAACAAGTTAGAAACACAAATAGGTAAAGCAAGTGAACCAAATAACATACCTAGGCCTAAAGAAAAGTAGGATGAAATGTATAAATAAATAGATCTAGACCGGATAATAATATAGTTGTTTCATGGTAGCGAAACAATACCCATAATGATTATATCAGATGCCTCTACCTTTTTTCTACTTCAGAAAGCCTAGCAATAAGTCTAAACATACATTACCTAAGAACCTCGACACCACCATCTCTACATGGCAGAACACACCCTCATCCATCACTTCTGCCTACTTGTGCATCGCCTCTGGTTGGTTGTGTCATTGTCCTTGATGTGGAGTCTAAACCATGGGCTTAGTGGCTATTGGAGACACACGCCTCTCTGAGGGAATCAAAAGGAAATCTCTCAAATAATATCATATTTCATATACTGTAACATCCTCTACGAGATAATGATTTAAATCCACCATGGCCCACAGACTAGAAGATGAATCGTGAGAATCTTGTCTGAACTATATGGATTGAGCCTGAATAACTTTCATGGGAAATGAATAAAGCTAAATGAACAAGCTTTCTAGCCCCCTAGTATGATCCCTTCCATAAAATCCCCTACCTCCAAATGAAGCACCACTATGACCACCCAAACTCTTGGGCCTCTTGCCCTCATGATCTTTTTGCTCCTGGAACCAAATAAGCATAATTCACCTAGCAGTATACATAATTGGATAAAAAGAAGAACTTGAAGTGACCTCATAAGCATAGTTAAATTGATAGGATAGATAAGTTTGCGATAAAACGCACCTACTCATCCTTGGTAAGGAGTATGTAAAGCATGATAGGAACGCATATCTTCATATCACAACCTTGAATGACATGATATCATGTGCAATCTCTAAAACTAAGTTCTTTCCTCCCGTCTCCCTTGGGATGAACTTCTCTAAAGCTAAGCTGTGAGAACTAAGTCACATAAGAGGAGGTAACTTAGCTAGTCTACCAGTAAAAAAATCTCTCCGGCCAACGCCTAAATGGCCCAATAAATCTAAAAGATTGTGAAATTGACTCCATTAGAGTCCACCATCGTAAGTTTCAACCTTTCATGACAATTGACCGGGAAACTCATATGCATTAGAGGTGGGATGTCAATTGAACTTCAAAAGGTCCATCTTCTTAAACTCCTCAAACAGCACTACACAAAACTAGAGTCATGGTAGGTGGAGTCACTTGGTGTGGAAAAATGTCAAGTAATTGCACACCCTAAGGCTAGCTGGGGAACTATTTCTATGAATGGCCAAGCTTTCGAAGTTTGGTAGCCTAGAAAATGCGTTAATGAGGGGTCTAAACTCTCACTCCAATGTGAGAACCATCACGTGTGATAGCCAAGATACCAACTTGAGCCATACTCTTTAGATACCCAACATTCGAACCAAAATGTCCCAAGTGCTAGAGTAGAAATGAATCCTTGGTGCTTAAGTTATTTAACATCAACTAATGAGGTTTTCCTATCCTCCCTAAATTGACTCTATATCAACTGATACAGCTCTAGCACAACTCTAAGTAGCTGCTGGTGCTTGACCTCTAGTGGGTGTTCTTGCACAAGCTCTAGTACGAGCTCTAGCCTACCTCTACGTGCCTTAATAGTCGTACTAGGGGATGCAAACTCTGATCTCCTACTATGGATGTACACTTCCTCACCATCTATGAGAGAAAAGAAATAAAAACTTAGAACTCAATTTGAATCAAGAATGCATGATAAGGAATATAAAGAACATAAATTTTCTTAGTGTTCCATAGCCTCTCAAAGATAAAGAATGCAGAACGTCTTCGTTGCTAATGCGCAAGACTTTACTAGACATTATTCCAAGACTCATAAGAATGGTGAACCTAGTGCTTTGATACCACTTTGTCGCAAGAAGAAATTCTTTAAGACCGTGATGACACCCACACCCGCTAACCCGATAGGCAAACCATTTCAAAGTTAAGCGGCTTTCATTATTACAAAGCATAATGAAATTTAAAATAAAAAGTCATAAAAGGCATGCCAACATAGTGTGGAATAATAAAACGAAAATCCAAAACATAGTGATATTTGTTAAGAGTGTCTAAGATGAAAATAAATATATATGTTTGATTCAATACACTTTCTAAAATGAAAAGCAGGGGAAATATGAATTGAGTGATGCAGTGTTGTGGATCAACCAAACAACTCACCCTAAAAGTCAATATGCAACCTCTAGAAACATTCATGAGCTGCACTAGTACCTACATCCAAAAGCGTACCCACGAGAAAGTGCAACCTGTGCAGCAAAAACTAACATATATTAAATAAGTGTGTGTAGATTCCAATAAGTTAGTGGCAAAGGTTTGGCCTTTGAAAATATTTCTTGTCATTGAATGGCTTATAAGACATCAAGAAATAGGGGATAATCAACTGATAACGTACAAACAACAACATAAACATAATTAAATGTACAGTATCCTCTAAGTTTAGCAATTTAAGAAAAATCACAATGTGAAATAATATGCACAAATAGCAGTCAAAGGATGCATGTGATGCAACAATGACTCTATATCCAACACTGACAAAAACTGAGACTTCCCATGCATGCTACCTCCTGAGAATTGTCCCAGTAGTGAGTCATGGGGGACAACCACGTTATCCCCACACTACGCAGAATTAATTTTCATGTGCGGTATATACAATCTCGGCATATATATCAATCTCACGAATAAATGGTCTAAGCATCCATTTCACTTTACTCGGCCACGAAGATGTCAATGGTGCATATCACAATCAACTCATAATAACTGGTGCAACACAAGTCATATCTAATAAAGTATAATCTTGGCTAAACTTGTCTACACCTTATTATGCTTCGAATGGACACAAGCATGGCATTATTACTCATAGCATCCTCAATAATCATGGACTTGACCTCGAATTAATTATATAAGTAGTCAAATCAATCAAGCATAGGAAAAATAATCAAATACCCTTGACATGTCATCGGGTGCTTGAGTGCTCATCATCTCGCGTACACAGCACCTCATACTCTTAACTTAATAAATTAATTATTTATACTTGGAAAAGCCTTCAACGAAATCAAAAAGTCTAACGCCTCGATTGAAGCCTTTCAACTACTTCAAACCATATTCCTCTCCCTTAGAGTCTCCAAATGCTCCAAATATATTCATACAGGGTTAAACGAGTTCAATAATATCCATATTAGAATATAAAAGGATCATCTTAGAAAGTTAACAAGAAAATAAAACTAGCCTCGGGATCAAAATTGGAGATTGATCCAAAATTGGGATTACCCGTCCTTTAGACATTCCAAACTAAAATTTCAAGTCAAATTAATCCCAAATTGATCTCCAAATCATTATTTTAAAGCTTCTTAATCTAGGGATAGAAATTCCCAACATTCTACTATGAAATGTTAAACTAATAAACTAATTAAGGCGGATAATCAAGTGTAATTATCAAATTTAAGGTTAGAATCTTACCCCAAGACAAATGATCAATTTTTCATAAAAAATCATCTTGATTTGAGCACCATAGATCTCCAAAATGAGTTTGAAAATGCCCATGTCATGACCCAAATTAGGATCATGATCGGCACCAAGGGTAAAATCCCAAAGCAACATAACAATTTCTTTTTATAGAAAAGGGCATAGTTTTCCAATTTTGGGCACATCGATAATTTTTTCTATCTGAAATATTATACGACCTTAATATCACCAAAATAGAGAATATAATATTCGTCAATAGTTTATTCGAAATGTAATAATGCTAAATTCATCTCCAAATATGAAAATAAGTATAATACTAGTCGCAAGTCTATAATAATGAAAGGATACTCATGACACTATTAAAATGACTATCGAGCGATTCTAAGAGTTCAAAAGAAAAGACCATAACAAATAAATAAAAAAAAAATTTCCATGCGAAGAAGTGTGAGGCTCTGGAAATTTGTCAACTCAAATGCTTTAATTAATAATATCCTCGCCAATGTCACTGGGTCTCTATAAAAGAACTAGAGGTAGTCGATAGCTCAGTGAGTAATAACAGTTAACCATAATCATTTTTAAAAGCGGACAAGTTAGAAAACAGAGTAGAATAATTAGAAAATATCATGAAATAAATGGACTTTTAGAAAATGATAATAATGATTAATTTATTTATTTCATGTACGTAATCAATTAACAACTTCAGTGATAAACTGATGCATCTTGTCATATAAAATTTTATGTTTTAGGTTTTCAAAAAATTGAATCATGTAATTGTTGTGTCTCCCTACCTTGAGAGATCCAATAACTCACGAATCCTTTGTGAAGGAGTCAAATATTATGGTAGGTCCTTGTTCAAGGAAAATCATTAACTATATGCTAGTTCCTACCTTCCCACTAGTGAGGGCGCCAAAAGTAATTTATAAGTACAAGATACAACAAGTATAAGGAACCCATTGTTAACTATAGGATCAATCAGGTCTACTCCAAACTATCTTATCTTTAAGTAGTGTGTACTTGTAAGATACATCTTCAAAATGGTATAGGGTATTTTGGTTCTTATCAAATTATATCATATATCAACTTTAACAAAAGCACTTTTCAAATAATTAATTCTCGAGGTAAGCATAAAATCTACGAAGTAACTAAAAACATGTGCAATAACAGTGAGAACATCTCAAATTTTGGCATCATATCAAGTAAGAGACTTATCCCATATGAAATTTCAAAATTAAAATACATAAAAAAAATAAAAAAAATCATTATAAATCATGAAGATTGTGAAAATACAAATTGTGGTAAGATTTCTACTTACCTCTCGATGCCAACTGGCAAGCTCGACTACGTGATTCAAAGCTGCTCAATTCGTGCATGAATCTATAAATCAAATATAAGTTTCTATTTTACCATCCTCTAACTCCATAATCTAATAAATTTAAGTGATCACCAATCACGATTCTAATTGCCCGCATCTTGAATTTACTTAAAGTATCCAACAAAAAAAAAAATTAAGCTATTGGTGTATCTCTTAAAAATTAAATTTTTGTAACTTCCTTTGTTTTTTCAATTTGTGAGTGCGTTCTGCTAATTTGTTTCATCGTGCATATCAATGTTTACCCTACGGCTAAAAACTAATTTTCATCTCAATATCATAACTTAATTCAACTTGTCCAAACATCATGTCCAAATAGTATACTAGTTTACTAAAAAATAAATTACAACTTAATGTTCTCTTGTAAAGCTTGTTGCCAATAATATTCTCTTTTAAATTATTATAAGTATTTAATTCTTACACCCAATATAATCCCAATGAACACAAAAGATGAAATAAACCCTACCAACAAACTCAAAGTTGGAATTCAAACAATATTGAAATACTCGGCAAATGCTTAAGATATGTCCAATTTTTGTTAGAATGAATTTCAAAGCTTACGAAAACTTTTGTTTCTATGTTCTTTGCTTCCTGTTTGCCTCTTTTCTTTTTGTTTGTTGTTATTGATGATAGGTGATTGCTCCCCTCTCTATCCCTTTGTTTTAAATTTCTATTGAAATGGGCCTTGGCTCACATATCCTCACCTCCCCCTCCCCCACTCTTTTTTATTTTACTTATATACTGTTTTCTAATATGGTGTATTATAGTCTAATCCCGATCTGAATCTTTTAACACTTTCAAGCATTATCCTTCGTAACCCACGATGGGACCTCCATGATTAGGAAGAGTAATCGGCTAACGGTCCTAGCGATCATGATCACGACCCGGATCACTATGTGATCACGACCACTTCCTTAATCTGAGGTTTATGCACTACAAAAACAAAAATCTAATGCAACCTAAATGGGGTTTTTACATTTGAAATTCACTTGATCCCTTAATGTTACAATCCCAGCTTCTAACTCCAAACTACCTCCACAAACCTATAAAAATTTTAAATCATAGACGAAACTTGTTTAATCACATCACTTTGACTTTGGTCGCTGTATTTTAAATCATTGGTACATTGCGTTTCAAAAATGCAAGCGAGAACCTCGAGACCTATGTCACCCTTGCCTCGGCATGATGAACCTGCAAGTCTCAAATAGAAAATACAAATTCTAACATTCAAAATGACCGAATGGATCATTCCAGTATTTTGTGAAGTATCTAAAAGGAACATTGATATGAATTTACTTATTATGCTAATAAAAGTAGTCGAATCTCTTTGTCCATGCGGATGCAAGTTATTTTATCGACTTACACAAGCTCGATCTCAGCGCTACATACACATGTGGAATAACTATCATGTGTAATTGCTTTACAAAGAAGTCCACTATTGCTACTTCTTTAAATTATGCTAAGAGTTATTCATGAAGCAAATAGGCAATGTATATGGTTGAAACTAGTGATTCATTTCATTCGAGAAAGATGTGCTCTCAAGTATGATATCAAAACACCCACAATTCTATATGAAGATAATGTTACATCCATAACTCAATTAAAAAAAAAGACTTCATAAATGAAATGAACAAATACATTTCATCAAGAATTATTCTTCACGTTATTTCTTGAAGAATGGTGATATTAAGGTGCAGCAAGTTCATTCAAGTGATAATGCAACATATTTATGCACCAAATCCTTACCAATTTCAACTTTTGAAAGTGATGTACAAGATTAAAATATTAAAAATTAGATTTATGGCAAGTTCATATACGTAGTACACTCCTAAGCTTCGAGACAAGCTTACAAACAAAATAAATAGCCGCAAGTAGCTTGAGGCTAGCTCATGAGTAGCTTCACGAAGCTTGTAGTAAATCAAATAGTTTACAAGTAAAATAAAATAAAATGATTAATTTATATTGTCTATAATCTATAAGATGTAACATACTTCTACAATTACATCAATCATTTGTTGTACAATAGAGTTATAATTTATAAATTATTTAGATGCTAGCCAAATGCGAAGGGGTGGGGGGTGGGAAGAAGAAGTTATTTGTATTTCTAAACCACCACATACAATATCATTTGATATTTATTGGCCAACTATTGGTCAAACCACTACACTTTGTTGAGCTTCATGTTACTCTTTCCTTGTGACATGTCAGATCCAAAACATCAAGTGGATTGGCTTGGGATGACAACTTTTCCTTAGAATAGCAAAAATCAAATTTTGATCAAATAACACATTTCAAATCTCTTAGGGACATTATCAAATTCCAACTACTGGGCAATGTGAGCTCGAGTCTGTCATAGATCCAAACCTTGACATTCCACCTCGAAAAGGACGCCTTCGGCAAGTATACACTTAACTCCTAAACATGTCTAATATCAATATACATAACCTAATTTGGAAGTATCATTGCTAAGATGTCTTTAAATTCAACTCAACCGCCACCAGCTCAAGAGAGAGTGCCCAAGTCCATATAAACAACCATCGAGTCCATTCCCAAACCAATGTGGACTTTAACGGCTTTAACACCCCAAACCCACTTTAACACCCCCCTTCACACCCAGGCCCGACTGGCGTGTGGACTAGGAGCCCAAACAGGAATGGACCTGGCTCTGATACCATGTAAAGATATGAAACCTGGGCCTAACTCAACCCCAAAAGCTAGCTCATGAGGGGAGGATTGACCAAGTCCATATAAACAAACCATCAGTCCATTCCCAACCAATGTGGGACTTTAATCCACTTTAACACCCCCCTTCACACCCAGGCCCGACTGGCGTGTGGACTAGGAGCCCAAATGGAAATGGACCTAGCTCTGATACCATGTTAAGATAGTTAGTTCATAAATGCAAGTAAAATATTTTATCCAATCAGTTTCTGGCACTCCACTAAACTTAAATTAAAGTAAATGAGATCAATTCAGGCATTACATTTGAAGTCTAATTAATTCAGCAATTAGCCCAATTGGCTGAAGACTTACTTTGAAATTCACTAGGAGCTGTTAAAATTTAAACCTTTTGTTGAAAGAATAAATGACATTTTTAAATTTGTGTGATACATGAATATTACTCCCTCCGTTTTCAAATAACGTGTTTTTAGTTTGTGCACACTCATTAAGAAAACTACTCATTCCAACAAAATAAAATGTATTTTTACTAACTTACCCTTAATAAAAATTTTGAGAAAACTCTCTCCATTTAAATAAGGGTAAAATTGGAAGAAAAATCATTAATATCTTCTTGATTAGGTAAACACTACTTATTTTGAAATAAAATAAAAAAATCAAAACACCACTTATTTTTAAATGGAGGAAGTATTTTCTTTCATGCACAAGAAAAGAGGAGAAGAATAGAATTAAACTAAGATCCATGTACTAGACTAGGTACATGTTAGATTGGTACCTACAAATACTGATGTATTATAGTTATTTATGTAAGTAAGTTGAGGGAAACAAAAAAGAATCATTTCTTCCACTTGTCATCAAGAGAATAATATCGATTTGCGAGTGCTTCTCTTCCCCGATTGTCCTACATTCTAGTATTAGAGACAAATTTATTGAGGGACCCGTGAATTCAAAATTCTTGGAGTCTTGAGAAAATTGAACATTCTCCACTGGTTCCAATGAAGATTTACTGGCTGCCAAGGAAAAAGATAGGTCAGCTAACTAGTCCAGTTCGGAAGAAGATTTTTGACAACTTTGAAGAAAGTAACTCATATGAAGCTAATTATGATTGCAGAGGAGAAAGCTCAGCCTAACAATGAGTGCTTCGATGATGAATATGAGGAAGAGGTTAAACTCTGTTGTAGAACCAAAAAAGGTTACTATATTTGTCGAATGAAGATCATATTTCAAAGAAACGAAGAAGAAACACTCCAACCACTGCGAGAGCTCCAAAAGAGGAGACTAACAGTGAATGGGAAAGTTTTGGCTGCACTGGTGACGTGCCTTCTAAAGCACATCAATAAATATGGCAACCTCAATCTCAGTAAAAGTAAATATGAGGAAATATCTTCTCAAAAGATGAGGTGGTGTCTTCTGAAGAAGATTATGAAACAATCCGAACTCCCAAAATGTTAATGTGCAATCTTGGAAGAAAATTTTTGACATTTAGAATGTTTGGAACTCCAACCACAAGGTTTATGGAGGATTGTTGAAAATTGAACCTTGTGTTCGATGGATGAAAAAACTTTTGAGATTTGTGTGAGGCATGAATATTGTTTACTTAGTTCATGTATAGGAAAAAAAGAGTAGAATTAGATTAAGATGATGTACTAGACTAAGGTCTCATTTAGTTTCATTAAGATTAAAATATCTGAATTTGAATGCACATTTAAATGATTAAATTATTGTTTTTAGATCTAAATATTATTTGCCTTTCAACATCTAAATATATATAATTTTATTTGGTTCAAAATTAATCAACATAATAAAAAAGGAGAAAAAATAATGCAATCTCAACTTTTACCCTAGTATCTAACACCGGCATATAGAAAGTTCCCTACTGCCTTAGCCCTTGTTTCCACTTCACGATTGTTTTTTACCGAATTATCTTTAGCTATATGTCATGAAAGTGATGTTGGGATTTTTAAGATACGAATGAAAAATGAAAAAAGGCACCTTTAAGATTACACCAAAAAGGCACCTTTTGAATTGCACCTCTCCATCTCATCCTTTCATTCTCTATAAATTCCAGGCTTGGCCTCAGATTTTAAACACTCAACAAATGAAAAATATTTTTCTCTCCTCTGCATTCCCTGCATAAGTTTTCAAAAGCAAAACTTTAAGTATCAACTGTGATTCTTCTCTGTTATTTGAGTTTGCTGGAGTTCTGTAATTTGCATTGCAGCTATTACAGAAATATTTTTTAGTTATATCCTAGGAGGAAGTAACCCAAATCCTGGCAACAATGAGGGGGTTATAATTTCTTAAGGACACACAAAAAACTTGTGGGCTCAGAATAATATTTTATACTTCATCTATTTTTCTTGTTTCAATATTATTTTGTTCTTTCATTAGAAAACATATATTAAGAGTTTATTGAACTAATCAGAATATAGTTACTAACAAACTTAAGGAATTATAAATTTTTTAATTTTTTTTGTTCAATTCTAGTGTGAAGATTAAAACCATTTGGTTTTCTACTCCATTATTGGAGACTAAAATCTTCGGATTTTCTACCCCTCCTTTGAGATTAAAATCCTTATTATTTTCTACTCACGTTAATTACTTGGTTTGAAGATATAAAACTTCACAAACTAAATCAAATTGTTTGTACTTGGTTTGAAGATATAAAAGCTTTGCCAGTTTACTGAAACTCTCTTGGTGTGAATTTTCTACAGGAAAAAATAACAACTGAAACATAACACAAAATGTGTTTGTTGCAAATACTAGCCGTACAAATGTTACTCCAACAATGGCTACTGCAGATATACTGGAAAAGTTCACCGGTATTGTCTTTCAGAGGTTGCAACAGAACATGTTCTTCTATCTAACCACCCTCAGTCTGCAGCAATTTATCAATGAGCATGTTCCTGCTGTGGCAGAAAGAACACACGACACTGAGAAATTTACCGTAATAGAGGCGTGGAAATATTCATATTTTCTTTGCAAGAATTACATCCTAATGGCTTGGAGGATGGCATGTACAATGTCTTCTGTATGTGTAAATCTTCTAAAGAGTTGTTGAATGCTCTTTAGAAGAAATACAAGACAGAAGACGTTGGACTAAAGAAGTATGTGACTGAGAAATTCTTGGAATTCAAAATGGTAGACAACAAGACTGTAATGTCTCAAGTCCAAGAATTACAAGTCATCATACATGACCTCCTTGCATAAGGTATAATCAAATTTAATAATTTTATTAAAAATATTGATGTTGCTAACTTCAGATTATCCTTTGAAGGTATGGTCATAAATAAAGCATTTCAATTAGCAACGTTCATCGAGAAGTTGCCTCCTTTGTGGAGGGACTTTAAGAACTACTTAAAGCATAAGCTCAAAGAAATGACCCTTGAAGATCTGATTATTTGTCCTAGAATAAAGAAGACAACAAGGCTGTAGAGAAGAAGTCTTGTGGAAAGTCAACAATATTGGGAGAAAATATTGTTAAAGAAGCACCCACAAATAATATGAGAAAGAAGCCGTCTAGACCAAAAGGCTACCCGCCTAAGAAGAAGTTCAAAGGCAACTGCTACAATTGTGGAAATTTTGGACACAAGACCACTGATTGTCGTGCTCCAAAGAAAGACAAGAAGAAGAGTCAAGAAAACATGGTTGAAGGAACCATGGAAATTGAGAACTTGTGTGCCATGTTTTCGGAGTGCAACTTGGTAGAAAAACCCATAGAGTGATGGATTGACTCAGGAGTCACTTGTCACGTCTGTACCGACAAAGAGTTGTTTTATCCTTATGCTGAAGCAGGTCCAGATGAAACTATTTTCATGGGAAACTCCTCAGTTGCAAAAATTGAAGGAGTTGGGAAGATATGCTTGAAGATGACTTCCGGCATAGTAGTGACTCTCAACAAAGTTCTCCATGTTCCAGAAATTTGAAAGAATTTAGTTTCTACCATACTTCTCATTAAAAATAGGTTTAAGTATGTTTATATTTCTGAAAAAGTTGTGCTTAGCAAAAATGATATGTACATAGGAAAAGGCTACCTGACAGAGGGCCTTTTTAAGTTGAATGTAACTGTCATAGATATGAATAAGTTGAAGCTTCTTCTTACTTGCTTGATTCAAATTATTTATGGCATTATCGTTTAGGTCAACTTTAAAACTTTGCGTAAAATGATTAATTTAGAGTTATTGCCTAATTTTGAATGTAATCAATCAAAGTGTCAGATATGTGTGGAATCAAAATATGTTAAACATCTTTATAAGTCCGTTGAAAGGAATTCAAATCCTTTAGACTTAATTCACACTGATATTTACGATATGAAGTCAATACCATCTAGAGGTGGGAAAAAGTATTTTATTACTTTCATTGACGACAGTACAAGATATTACTATATTTACTTACTAAATAGCAAGGATGAAGCAACTAATGCATATAGGAAATACAAAAGTGAAGTTGAAATGCAACTAAATAAAAAGATTAAAATGATAAGAAGTGATAGGGGCGGCGAATATAAATCTCCTTTTGAAGAAATATGTTTGGAATATGATCATCAAACAACTGCCTCTTACTCACTACAATCAAATTGGATTGCAAAAGAAAACGTTAAAGGAGATGATGAATGAGTTATTGATAAGTTCGAATTTACCCCAGAATTTATGGGTGGAATCCATTCTTATGGCTAATAAAATACACGATCGAGTACCCCACATCAAAACAAAATTAATTCCATATGAAAAATGGAAAGGAAGAAACTCCAATCTGAAATACTACAAAGTGTGGAGGTGTTTGAAAAAGGTACAAGTTCCTAAGCCCAAAAGGGTGAAGATAGGGTCAAAAACTGTTCATTGTGCTTTCATAGGATATTTCACAAACAGTAAAGTATATCGATTTCTGGTTTACAAATCAAAAAATTCTGACATTCATGTGAATACGGTGATTGAATTAGATAATATTGATTTTTATATAGATCCATATAAAATTGAATGTGAGTTATCTAGCAAAGGATCTAAACGACCTGGGGAAGAGACAAAGGAAGATGTCCCAAATGAGGAGAATCCAAGATGTAGCAAACATCAAAGGACTTCTACTTCTTTTGGACCAGATTTTCTAATATTTTTGTTGGAAAATGAGCCTCAAATTTTTCAAGAAGCTATGACTTCTTCAGAAGCTCAATATTAAAAAGAGGCAATCAATAGTGAGATTGAATCCGTAATGAATAACCATACATGAGAATTGGTTGATCTTCCTCCAGGAAACAAACCTTTAGGTTGCAAATGAATTTTCAAAAGAAAAATTAAAGATGATGACACTATTGATAAATACAAAGCAAGACTTGTAGTCAAAGGGTTTAGAAAAAGAGAAGGTTTGGATTACTTTGACACATATTCGCCGGTAATCAGAATTACATCCATTCGAGTGTTAATAGTGTTAGCCACCATAATATGATCTTGAAATCCATCAAATGGATGTGCAAACAACCTTTTTGAATGGAGACTTGGAGGAAGAGATTTACATGGAACAACCTGAAGGGTTCGTAGCTCCTGGAAATCAAAAGAAGGTTTGTCGACTTATAAAGTCTCTTTACAGACTAAAACAAGCACCCAAACAATGGCATGCTAAATTTGACTAAACTATATTGGCAAACGGCTTTAAGATTAATGAGTATGATAAATGTGTTTACATTAAGAATACTCTAAATCATATAGTCATTGTTTTGTTTGTATGTTGATAACATGTTGATAATGAGTAAAGAAATTGCCGACATAAATGCTACTAAGCGTCTACTTGCTAGCACGTTTGATATGAAAGACTTAGGAGTTTCCAATTTAATTCTAGGAATTAAAATTCAAAGGACTCCTCAAGGCCTAGCATTGTCTCAATCTCATTACATAAAATTGGTACTTGAAAAATTCCACTATTTAAATTTTAAAGTGGTAAGAACTCCAATTGATTTTAACCATAATTTTTTAAAGAATAAAGGTCAAATCAAATCTCAATTGGAATATGCTCGAGTGTTGGGAAACTTGATGTACATAATGAATTGTAGGCGACCTGATATAGCATGTGCTATAAGTAAACAAATCGATTCACAAGTAATCCCGACCAAACTTATTGGATGGCAATGAAACGAGTATTGGGATACTTGAAAGATACCCAAGATTATGCTTTGCACTACAATAAGTATCCTGCAGTTATCAAAGGATATATTGATGCAAATTGGATCACCGGATCAACTGAAAATAAATTCACAAGTGGATATGTTTTTACTATTGGTGGAGGAGCAGTGTCTTGTAAGTCATCCAAACAAACATGTATTGTTTGCTCTACAATGGAGTATGAGTTCATAGCGTTGGACAAAGACGGTGAAGAAGCAGAATGGCTTTGAAATTTATTAGAAGACATTTCATTTTGGCTCAAATCTTTGGCACCTATATGCATACATTGCGATAGTCAGACTGTAATAGAAAGGGCTGGGAGCGTCATGTATAACGAAAAATATTCACATGCAACGAAGACATAATAATGTTAGACAACTACTCTCTAGTAGAATTATCATGATTGACTATGTAAATTCAAAGGATAATCCGTCGGATCCATTTACGAAAGGCCTATCTAGAGAGTCAGTTGAAACATCATTGAAGGGAGTGGGACTATGGTCAAGGACAAGTCATCATGATGGTAACTCTGCCTAGAAGACTGGAGATCAAAAAATCTAGGTTCAAGGAGAAAAACAAATTTATGTTTGACGGTTCAACATTGTCAAATCTTTGATCCATTCTCGTGATCAGACAATGTTTAGTAACAAGGATGAAGTATTAAAACTTCTTAATAATTTCTAAGTTTGATACGGGGTATATCAAATAGTGTATCTAAAGGATAATATGTTTAGGAATCACTTATGTAAGTGTGAAGGTGTAAGTCGCTTCGAGGAGGATTATGTAAGGCCAATTCTCTATGCACTTATGAATCAGGTGGTGTTCATGGCTCAAATGAACACAACAATGAGAACCATAGACAGTTAAGGTTTAATTGTATGACATATGGTTGTCTAGGTATATACCAAAGCTCGACGGTTCAAAGATATCAAATCTACCAATTGACCAAGTATATCCGACATATGTTACGGAAAGTTTAAAGGGAAATCTACTTATCCAGATGCGATTAATTCTTACTTGCAAATCACACAATTTTTTCATGCATTTTTCATCATATAGTAATTCCCAATTCATGTGGGAGATTGTTGGGATTTTTTAAGATGTGAATGAGAAATGAGAAAAGGCACCTTTCGAATTACATCAAAAAGGTACCTTTTGAATTGCATCTCTCCATCTCACTCTTTCATTCTATATAAATTTCAGGCTCGGCCTCAAATTTTAAACATTCAACAAACGAAAAATATTTTTCTCTCCTCTGCATTCTCTGCATAAGTTTTCAATAGTAATGCAGCTAAGAGTGTACAAAAATAGTGGAGAAGTGCATCACTTTAGGCCTGAAGACCCATAACTTGGCTGTAGTCTTCTTTATCATTTTTGAAATTTTATATTTAGACAATTTGCGACAAGTTGAAGAGCCTCTATCTCTGTGATTATTCTAGAAGTTAACATCCAAAGGTTAGATCTGAAATTTTAGCTATATGAGTTTAACCTTTAAGGTTATTAGCATTTTGTTTTTAATAAGTTCTTTAAGGTTCGTTACATTTTTAGAATTATGTTTTATTATCTACTATTTATTACAATTTTGATAAATATTTATACATAAATTTATCTCCACATGGAAAGTACTGGTTCAAATGAACACGCTACTTGAAAGTTGCATCAGATTAGAAGTGACAGTGTTATAGCCTATTTGGCCAAACTTCTGGGAGGTCAAAAGTGCTTTTTTTCTTTCTAAAAAGTGCTTATTTTAAAAAATGACATGTTTGTCCAAGCTTTTGGGAGAAAATAAGTATTTTTTAGGGAGTAGAAAAAGTTATTTTTCAGAAGCTAAAAAAAGTTGTTTCTCCCCAGAAATACTTATTTGAAAAACACTTTTGTGAAAAATACACTTAGAAGTACTTTTCAAAAATTTGGCCAAACATAAATTACTTCTCAAAAGTGTTTTTTAAATTTATTAGCCAAACACAACTGCTTCTCACAAAAAGTACTTTTTTGAAAAGTACTTTTCTAAAATAACACTTCTCAAAATAAAATGATTTGAGAAGTTTAACCAAACAAGCTATTAGTATGTTATTGCAATCACTAATCACAGAATGCCGAAAGAGTTCCTTATAGTTCCATTCTTTTTAACAAGCAAAACTTAACAGTTGAACCAATAAAAGCAAAAAGGTTATACATGAGATGTCATCAATTTGAAGATTAACCTAATTTTCATAAAACGACTCTCCCTGAGATCACCAACACATCAACTTCATCCCTCTATCCACCCTTCCATTCTCCCCCACCAACAAAAAAGAAAGATAAAATTACAAGCTATAGCATTAGTACCCCTGTAATTTCACCAAAATGTTTATTTGCAATGCCATTATTACGCAAATCAATCAAAATACCATGGGTCATCAAGTCACCTTGGGGATTAGGCCCAACTAGTTTCCATCCCATCTTATTGCCAAGCACATTATATGAATAGAAAATCATTAAGAAAGCAAGAAAAATGAAATACGCGTGCAGTTAACATGAAAGACACATAAACATGTATGGATAGAAAATAAAACCTCCAGCATTGACCTCCTCCATGTAAAAAAGAAAGAGAGAGATGTAATAATCATATTTTAGACGTGGTTAGACCACATCCTTACGCAAATAACTTGAAATCACATAATTTTTCCAATGTTATAATTAACCATTCCCTCATCATTACCAGTATACTTTGAAATTTTCATCAATGAGAATCCAGGGCATGCATCTATCATCGTTGATGCGTAAATAAATACACCAATTAGTGATTGAATTTCTTCAATGATTCAACTATCATGAAGCCTATATCTGACTCCAGGAAATTGTGCATGATATTCTTAGCAGTATTAAATTAATATTTCAAACTAATGAAAAACCATCAATTAATTAGCTTTGGAAGATACTTTTTGGTTTAGAAAAAAATCAGATCATAATTTATTTAATAGCTTATTGGTCCTCGAAGCTCTGACAAGCCAAGTTGGTGTAACCAAACAGTTACTTAAAATGAGATATGTTTGTGGTGGAAAATTATTTGTACCTGTCCAGCTTCAATAAGAGCCAACATAGCCCATGCAGTACAAACAATGTGAGATATGTTGCCCTCAAGATTTGTATACACCTATAGAAGTTTTATAAAAATAAAAAATAAAAAATGGGTCAAAATATTTAGAGTTATGTCTAACAGGTGAGCTGAAATTAAGCAGTTAATAGCCCTGACATAGTAATCAATTTGATTGTAACATTTTTCTATTCGTCTATCAAACACAATTACAAAATTAGTTGATTATACATGTAACTCAGTGGTTCATTAATAATTTCTGTGATATTTCTAACATACAAGTTCTAAATCAAAGAGTTCCTTTCTGTTCAAGTATAGTTGATATTAAGGACTTCATCTCTCATTTTATCCAGTCAAAGAAAGTGAAATATGATGTATTAAAAAACAAGAAGCAAGTTTGAAGAATGTTATATTTCTAGTATGTTTACTTGAGACTGACAGGTTTATTCTAGAGAAACAGTTGTATCATGTTTTGAGTTAAAAAATTTACATGAAAATAGCGTTTTCCACCATGCATAGAAAGAGTAGAAGGTATAGGAATAACCATGATATCTATTACATGAAATGAAAAGGTATGAATTACTTTTACCTTGTTTTGACAAGACAGATAACTCTCCCCCAGCTACCAGACACTACTTGTTTTGACAACAGAAAATCACAGGCCTTATGGATGTTAGAAGAATTGTTGAAGCTCCTCCCAACAACCAACAAGCCCTTCACTCCGAACCATGTGCCATACGTAAAACAAACTCCGCAAGATCCATACCTAACCATAAACCACAAGATTAAGTGAATTCTAATGGTTTAACTAGCAAAAGAGGGAAAAAGAGAAGGTAAACAAGAAACAGGCTTAAATAAGAACTAACCAGGAGCCATTTGCTGCTTGTATCTTTTCAATGAAGGCGACACATTTTTTAATACAATGCTCCATGACTTCTTTCCAATACCCAGCGTACGATTTCTTAAATGAGGCCAAAGGTTGAATCACATATGAGGTACACTCTGCATAAGTGCAAATATTTTTAGGGTTAATGTTGAGTTCTAGATTTATTAGCACACACCTCAAGTAGTCTAATAAATGAAACAATATACAAGTGTATATGTCTTACAGATACTCAATAACAGTATCACCAAAAGTCTCAGCAGGGTTGATTATCTAAAGGAGGAAAACACAATGCACCATTAACAAAGGATTTGCTTAATAGGAATCTAAGCATAAGAATGAGGAAACATGCAAGTAGTTGTCTTGTTTATATTTGTCATCAGAAAAGGTAGTATCTTACCTATACTATCAATATTGAGAATGCAAGCAGCTTTGGTGCCGAGAACTCATGTTTGCACTTGCATTTAATTAACTTACATGTGGTGTTCATTGATTGGAAAAGGCATACAATAAAGCCCCAAGGGAGGTAGTCTATGTTAGAAAATGAGATTTTTGTAGATAGTCTTTAGTTTAATAGTTCTTTTTAAAATATTTTATTTAGTTTGTAAAGGAATGATAGTCCTTGTTTTATGAGTTCTTTTTTAAAATATTTTATTTAGTTTGTAAAGGAATGATAGTCCTTGTTTTATGGAATATGTCTTATAAGAAAGTACAATAGTGCTTGGATAGGTATAACCTTCTACCAACTTTTGAAAAGTTTATGTAGATATATGTGTATGCCTTTTGTAATATGTAATGTATGAAGAAAAAGCTTCTGCTGAACCTGTTTTTGAAGTTCCAAATATTAACAGTGGTATCAGAGCCCTTCTTCTCGAGGGATTTGTGAAGGAAAAAATAAAAGGTATAAGGTTTTCTTTAGTTCTTCTAAGGTGAGAGAGATGAACAACAGTAACATGGCATCCAACAACTTTTTGGGAGCAGGCCCTCCTATGTTTACAGGAGAAAATTATCACATATGGGTGATAAAGATGAAGACTTATCTCAAAGCTCTTAATCTATGGGAAGCAATTGAAAATGAAGCTGATCCTCCTCCACTTGGACCAAATCCAACTATTGCACAAATGAAGATTTATGAAGATGCAAACTCAAGGAAACCAAAGGCTCTCACATGTCTTCATTAAGCACTTTCAGAGGTGATTTTCACTAGAATAATAGCTTGTGAAACACCTAACGAAGCATGGGAGAAGCTAAAAGAGTAGTTCGACGGAAGTGATAGAGTGAAAACTATAAAACTCTTAACTCTCAAAAGAGAATTTGAGATGTTAAGGATGAAAGGAAATACTGTGAAAGAGTAATCTACCAAACTTTTTGAGATTATAAACAAAATAAGATTGTTTGGGAAAACCTTTCCAGATTCAAAGGTGCTAGAAAAGATGATGTTAAGCTTACCAGCAAGGTTCGAGTCCAAGATTTCAACAATAGAGTAATATTATGATCTGAAGACTTTATCAGTAGCAGAATTGATCAGCAAGTTGCAAGCCCAAGAACAAAGATCAAGTATAAGAGATGAAGAAGTAGCAGAAATGGCATTTCAAGCAAAGCATAAAGGCAAGCAAACCATGAAGGACAATAAAAAGATAGAAGGAGATAAAATAGCAAAGGGAAAAAATGGAAGGATTATTCAAAGAAAGGGAAGTTTCCACCTTGCAGCCATTGTAAAAGAACCAATTATCAAGAAAGGGACTCTGGTTCTAATGAAACCCTCGATTCAATGAAAATTTTGTATAAAAATGGGTCATATTGAGAAGAATTGTAGGGTCAAGCAGAATCAACCACAACAACACCATGTGCATCAGGCAAATTTTACTGAAAAGAAAGAAGAAAGCTTGTTTATTACTTCTCATGAGGAAAACACAACCAACATATCCACATGGTTAATAGACAATGGATGTACAAGTCATATGTCATATAATGAGCTCTTGTTTCACACACTTGACAAGTCAATTATAACTAAAGTTAGGATGGGAAATGGTGAAATGTTAGAAGCACATTGAAAGGGTTCTATTTCCTTTCAAACTAAACAAGGTACAAAATTTATACATGATGTGTTGTATGTTCCTTCTTTAGCATGTAACTTGTTAAGTGTTTCTCAAATGATGTCTAAAGGTTATTCCTTATTTTTTAAGGGCAAATATTCTTTGTTTTTGATTGTGAAGATAGTTTGATTGATAAAGTAGAAATGGTGGATAAAATCTTTCCTTTAGATGGAGATTTTGATAGTGCCAATTTTGCAAGTATGGATGAGTCATGGTTGTGGCAAAAGATATTGACATTTTAACTATGCTACTTTAAAGTCTATGTATAAAAAGGGATTGACTAAGAATTTACCAGAGATGTCACTATCTAAAGAAGTTTGTGGGTCATGTCAGATGGGTAAGGAACACAGGAAAGCATTTCCTAAAAGTGTTACCTGGAGGGCAACTGAAAAACTTAGACTAGTCACACTGATGTGTGTGGACCTATGCAGACATCATCTTTAGGCCAAAATAAATATTTTGTGCTCTTTATTGATGACTTAACAAGGATGATTTGGGTGTATTTTTGAGTAACAAGTCTCAAGTATTTTCAGTTTTTAAGAAATTTAGAGTTTTTGCTGAAAGACAAAGTGGCTGTAAGTTGAAGGCTTTGAGGTCGGACAATGGTGGTGAATACCCTTCAAATGAGTTCAATAAGTATTATGAAGATTTTGGAATTGGTCACAAGCTGGCACTAAGCTATTTGCCTAAACAAAATGGGTCTCGAAGAGGAAGAACAAGACTGCAGTTGAAATGGCTAGATGTTTGTTGCTTGAAAAGAAACTTCCGAAAAGCTTTTGGGAAGAAGCTATTAATACTTCAGTGTATTTGTTAAATAGCCTGCCAACTAAAGCTATGAATGGTAAAATTCTTATTGAGGCATGGAGTGGAATAAGACCATCTTCCAAGCACTTAAAAATCTTTAGTTCTATATGCCATTCTCATGTTCCTTCAGTCAAAAGAAGCAAACTTGAACTGAAAGGTGAATTGGGGATCCTTATTGGTTATTCATTGCAAGCCAAGGGTTATAGAGTTCTTAACTTGCAAACAAAAAGCATTTTCATTAGAAGAGATGTAGTAGTGGATGAGCATTCTTATTGAAATTGGTATAAGGAGCAAATTGAGAAAGAAAATGCAGGTTTTCAAAACTTGTGTCCGCTTCTTGCAACACAATCTTTTGGCTCTGAAAATCTGCAAGAAGATGAAGAATTAAACGGAGAATCCTCACTTGATTCGCCAGTTTTGAAGAGAAGGTCCCTTTCTGAGATATATGAAAGATGCAATGCTGCAATCTAGGAACCCAATAGCTATCAAGAAGCATCAATACATAAAGTTTGGATTGAATCTATGAAGGAGGAGATTGGTATGATAGAGAAGAATGACACTTGGAAGATGGTTGATAAACCCAAAGACATAAATGTAATAGGGGTGAAATGGGTTTATAAAACCAAACTTAATCCAGATAGTTCAGTTTATAAATACAAAGCAAGGCTTGTTGTGAAAGGTTATGCGCAAGTTGCAGGTTTGGATTATGGAGACATATTTGCGCCTGTTGCAAGGCATGATACAATAAGGATTCTATTTTCTTTGGCAGCTCAATCAAATTCGAAGTTGTATCATCTGGATGTGAAATCGGCATTCTTAAATGGATTGTTGCAAGAGGAGATTTATGTTGACCAACTAGAAGGCTTTCAAATTGCAGGAATGGAGGATAAAGTATATAGACTACATAAGGCATTGTATGGATTAAAGCAGGCTCCTCGTGCCTGGTACAACAACATTGATGCTCATCTCATTGATTGTGGTTTTAAGAGAAGTGAAACTAAAGCCACTTTATATGTGAAGAAGGATAAAGATGAAGATGAACTTGTGGTGTCACTCTATGTTGATGATGTTCTATTAATAGGAAGCAATAAAGCTATGGTGAATCAGTTTAAGCAAGAAATGGAGACCAAGTTTGAAATTTAAGATTTGGGTGAAATGAATTACTTTCTGGGAATGGAGATTCATCAAGCTAATGATGGAATCTTCATTTCTCAGAGAAAATATTGATGGGATATTCTTAAAAGGTTCAAGATAGAGAGGTGCAAGCCTGTAGTGACCCCACTAGTTCATAATGAAAATATTTCAAAGTCCGAAGGAGCCGATAGGGCCGATCCAACAATTTATAGAAGTCTAATTGGTAGTTTGTTGTATTTGACAACAAGAAGACCTAATCTCATGTTCGCGGAAAGTCTTCTGTCGAGGTTTATGCATGCTCCAAGTTAAGTTCATCTGGGTGTTGCTAAATGAACGTTGAGGTATATCAAGGGAACTACTGAGTATGGTATTTGGTTTAAAAAAGAAGAGCAGGGGCAATTGATGGGTTATTCAGATAGTGATTAGGCAGGAAGCGTTGATTATATGAAAAGCACTTTTGGATATGCTTTTATATTTGGTTCAGGAATGTTCTCATGCAATTCAAAGAAGCAAGATGTGGTAGCTTAATCTTCCGCAGAAGCAAAATACATTGTCGCTGCTGATGCAACTAATCAGCTCTATGGTTAAGAAAGATTCTGAGCTATCTGGAGCAAAATCACATTGAAGCAACTATCATTAAGGTTGACAACAAGTCAACAATATCTATGGTCAAAAATCCAGTGCAACATGGTCGTAGCAAGCATATAAATATGAAGTTTCACGCTTTCAAGCAAGCAGAGAAGGATGGTGAAATTAAACTTGTTCATTGCAGCTCAGATCAAAAGATTGCAAACATCGTGACTAAAGCTCTTACTAAGGGGAAATTTGAAGTTTTAAGGGCTAAGCTGGGAGTATCCAAGAAAAATCTCAAGGAGGAGTGTTAGAAAATGAGATTTTTCTAGATAGTCTTTAGTTAATAGTTCTTTTTAAAATATTTTGTTTAGTTTGTAAAGGAATGATAGTCCTTGTTTTACAGAANACACATAGATGGCCTATTCGCGTGTTGGTTAAGAGTATTTGAAAGCCATACATGCTAGAAAAAGGCCCGGGAAAAGACCGGACGAGAAACCTGTCAAACCGTCGGGGAAGGAGCCGGGGCAGAGCCCTTCTGTGATGGCAACGTGTCACGGAGGGGGAGCCTCCGCGTTTGCTCCGTGACACATTGGCCCTATCCAGGCCCAAGTATATAAAGCCTCCAACTTCGGTTTAATTGATTAAATTCCATAATTTCCATAAAACGTGAGAGAAAACATAGCGTGCGAGAGTTTTGATAAATTATCGTTCGATTACGCCGCCAAACGCAGTCCAAATTCAAATTAACCTTAGATACCAAGGTATTTAGCAGAAAGGAGCATTCCTACGGATTTAGTTTCGCGAAATTCGGCCGACAAATTGTCGTGCCACCGGGCTAAGGTAAGTGGAATTGCTCCAAATTAGTGTCAATACACTCCTAGCCTTAAAGTGAGTATTTCTCCCTTCTGGACTTTCGAGAAATAGCAAGTTTTTATCCGTCTTTCGATAAGACAAAGTTTGGGCTATAAATATATCAAAAGTGACGTTTTCTTTCAGAATATTGGTGTATTTAGTTCTAATTGACATATATGTAAATGCAGATGGGAGAAATAGTTGGAGTACTGACCGAGCTTCGTCCGATAGTTAGAAAACCAGAGGTTAAGGTATGTAAAGCCAGTTTCTTCGACAAGTTAGTAACTTTAGCCTAGCATAATACAGTTAACTCCGTAATAGAATTCTCGGAGTTGAATATTGAGTTTTATGTAGATTCAGTAAACCTGTTTTACGTTGTTATATCGTATTCAGTCCGAAAGTTAGTAAAGCAGCGCCAAATGGCGAGTTATCATTTCAGACTCAATATAGCCCAGTATATGTTTATCAAGCATGTTTTAGAATAATATGACATATATTCAGAATAAAAGTTAGTAAAGTAAAATCAGACAGACAGATAGTAACTTGGCTACAGTATAGCCATACAG
>JACEIK010003644.1:89380-99716 GCA_018107945.1 Datura stramonium | reverse complement strand
GTATGACCTTCTACCAACTTTTGAAAAGCTTATATAGATATATGTATATTCCTTTTGTATTATGTAATGTATGAAGAAAAAGATTCTACTGACATCTTTTTTTGAAGTTCCAAATATTAACAGTCTAGAGTCGTACCAGTGGCTTACATAAGAACAATTAAGGACGTGTATGGTGGAGCCAAAACCTGAGTAAGAAAAGTGGGAGTCGGAACACTTCCAAGTAGGGATGGGGTTACATCAAGGTTCAACTCTTAGCTCATTTTTATTCACCTTGATGAAGGAAGAATTGACATAACATATTCAAAAGGAGGTACCATGGTATATTTTATTTGCAAATGACATAGTATTGGTTGACGAGACATGTGATAGAATTAATGCTGGGCTGGAGGTTCGGAGACAAACTCTAAAGGAGAATCCCCCAGCTTCTATTTCACCAAAAGCAGGAAATCACTTCAAATAGGAGAACATTGCACTAGCGTCTAAGATGACTATTGAATCCTTCAAAAATATTAAAGTGTATCACTATTTGCCTCCTATTAAACATCTGGAAATTGATTAACTAACAAAATAACTTATATATCTAAAGGAATCTAGGGATATAAGTGTCATCAAAGAAATTTTTGCAAACCCATTTTTCCTTGTAGCTTGTTTGAACTTCAGATTCCTAGTCCTAGAGTCTTATGCTAACATCTGTAATTATGTTCAGAAATGATAATGCAACTGCCTACAACCCTGGATATCTGCATGAAGCGTTCAATTTCCCAACACATATACAACCAGATAGTCTGAAACTGTTGGACATTGACCTCAGTCATTGTATTGTTTTAACATATCTAGTTACCCTAAACTTAGGATAGCCATTCTTTTGTCCTTGAGAATTTTGATAGCTGATAAAAGGAAGAGATCACAATCAACTACTTGCTTTAGGCCATAGAACAAGTGGATGGCAAAAATAGAAAATACTAACTTTGCTGAAACAGGAATATTATTTGAAACTTCATATGCTATAAAAAGGCAAATTGGTGTACAAAAAACCAAAAAGTCGAGTTGGTGCAAATGATTTACATGAATGAACAACTAAAACAAAATAAGTAGATTATAGATATCAACGTTTCTTGATGTAAAATCAAAGAATCATTGACATGGAACTAATGTTATTTTCCAAATTGAACACCTCCAGCAATGGATATGACCTTGACAGCTCATATGTCCCAATTCCACCATCAGGATTCTACAGATTAATCCTAGAAAAGACTTAATTAATAATCCAAAAAATATGCAGTTTCAAGAGAATTAGAAATACCAAATGCAATTGCAGTAACTATCAAGAATCCAATTGCAGAATCATCAAAAGTAGGGTGAGCATAAAACCAGAGAAAATGAAAAAAATATTGACATAACCGACTTTTCAAGTTTTCAGTTTATTCACTTGGTTCACAGTTAATATATTTAGAACTTTGGTTCTTTGGTTTAGTGGTCAGTTTCAAGGGTGTGGTTTCTCGATTAACCAAAAACCAAAGTTTTAAAAAAGATTTTAGGCCCCTCAATCCCTTACCCAGTAACCTATAGCTTAGCCTTAGCCCAAATGACTTATAATTCTAAAGAAGCCCAAAAATCACCAAACCATCCATATTTCCAATTTCCAAACCATTTCTACTGTTGCGTCTTATATGCTCTTTTGCCGCCATCAGCCACCATTGTCCTTACATACCACTGAGCTGATACAGATTGATGGTTCTACCCTTGTAACCCTATTTTCCCTATACTCTTGACAAATCTCAAAACCCTAGCTTAGCCAGAAGCAGCAAAAGGTTTCTTTTAAAACCATATCTTTAGGAATGGATTCTCATGTTGCATTTTCAACTCATATTGGCAGAAATTTCATTATGCTTTCACTGTAAACCCCTAACTGATACACTTGCATAGTAGGATTGTGCAGAAGATGATTCTAGGTAAAGTTGCTCACATGAACACTTATTTAGTTCTCAACGAGAGGACATCCCATCATTGTAAGCTTTCAAGTTATATTTTTGTTCCTCTGTTTTCTTATTGATGCATTATTTATGTTCCATTATATTCTTCTGCTTACATTTTAGCTTATACAATCATGAAAGTGGACAATGTGACAGTAGAGCCTTACTGGCCAATCTTGTTTGCTAAGCTGTCAGAGAAGAGAAACAAAGTGATCTCATCATGAACTTCGGCTTAATGTAGTATCAAAAATATTTTCTGAGACTCATTTTTTGGTCTGAAGAATCCCTATTTGACAAGCTAAGAACTGAAAGACCTAACTAAACATGAAATAAATGTTTTTAGACTAAAATTACTAATGTTCGATTTCAGTTAACAAAATCGAAGAATAGAAAACCAAAAAGCTGAACGGAACTTTTGTGAAACCAAACCAGCCAACTAATGCCTACCCCTAATCAAAAGGTTGTTGTAATGAGAAAAACCCCCATATTTTGCGATAACAAGAAAAATGTTTTTACCTTTAATGACAACATAACATTAACAACATCATACAAACACTTTGCCTTTGATGGTTCGCCAACAATTTTCACAGGTAGTTTAGAGAGTAGAAGACATGCCTGATAGACATGGCATAGAGAGATTACTATAAATGAAAATGTCTCAACGATTCATGAAGGTTTAACAAAAATGCCTACTTTAAGTCCCTCCTCAGTACAATTTGAAATAGGCCAACCATGATTTGTAGTAGAGAAAGGCCAATCCCCTTTTGAAATATGACGATACCATAAATCAAGATTTCCTTGGCAATCATCTAACACCTTTATGCAATAAAGAATATACCAATTAAAACCAATACCGGAGATGAAAATGAAGATAAATAAGGAAAAAGCACTACATATATTCTAAAGAACAAAAGGCATTATCTACATGTCTTTCATGAATGTATGTGCTTTTCTCAAAGTTGGACCATAGACTTCAACAAGGTTGGTTGAAATGATTGCTTGAATAGAAAAAGTAGTATCCCATGATTGACTTCCATTATGTCCCTGAAATTTGGCATTCACGTCATCTTTAGACTACTAGAAATAAGAAAATAAACATTAAAAATAAAATAGTATCAGAGCAACTATGGTAGAAACAAAAGAAATTCTACCAATTCATGTATCTATAAAGTTAAACAGTCCTGCTTTTGGAGAACAATAAATTAGAAGTTAATGACATATGAATATTATGTAGTGATATTTCTAGACCCGCATTTTCATGCCATATTCAACAATACATATAATCATATAATCGTGGAAGATGCAACTTAAAAGCTTCCGAATTAGGATCTTCAGCCTAGCAACAAAGCATATTTAAGGCCTGCACATGAGGGATCAGTTTACGAAAAAAGGGAAGGGAAGAATATAAGATGTAGCACCAGAATGGATAAGGGAGAATAGTGAAGAATAGAGAGAGAAATAGGAGAATGAGAAAGAAAAATAATAAAGAGAGATAAATCAATTCATTAAAGGGGCATTTAGTTAAAAAACATTTATTCCGGGATAACTAATTCGGGATTTAGTTATATCAGAATTATTATCCCATCTTCAATAAAGAATAAGGAATAAATATAGGTTATCTCATGTTTAGTTGAGATAAAATCTTGGGATAGCTTATTCCTGGATTAGTTATCCCACATTGAGGGTGGATAAAAATAACACTATAATCCCGAGATAACTAATTCCTAAATAAGTTATCCCAAAATTTTATCTCAACCAAATATGAGATAAACCTATATTTATTCCTTAGTCTTTATTGAAGGTGAGATAATAATTCCGAGATAATTAAACCCGGGATTAGTTATCCAGGGATAACTTATTTTCTAACCAAACGACCCCTAAATGTTACATCAAGTAAATACAAAAAGCATTCTGAGTCCTGTTAATAGGAAAATTAGTTCTTAAAAAGTTAATACTCTTAAAATTTCAGTAATTCTATCTCTAATTAAGAAGATAAGTCTACACAGAAACCTACTTACAAAACAACAACAACTATGTCTCAGTCTCAAACAAATTGTGGCCGATTTTATGAATCTTCACTGATCATGTTACTCCATTTAAACTGATATTAGGCAAATATTATCCAAAATAATATTAAAAGTACAAGAAATCCCTTATATTTTCTACTATGTATATGTCACGACCCGAACATAGGCCCGGATCGAGACATGGGACAAGGAACCCCAAGAGGCTCCGAGTAGACCCATGACATGAACATAACGTCTAGCTCGAACATATTAAAGCGTAAGATCATCATGAATAACATAGAAGAAGTATAAAAAAACATCACATCCGAGTATATACATAAGTCTAAAGCTGAATACAACTATGTCTGAAAAGCCTCTTATACTGACGAGTTGATGGGACAAGACCTCTAATAACTCACTATAGTCTGAAAATTGAAAGACAAAATACAACTGATAAGAAGGGCCCTCGCAAGATGAGGATTCACTAACTGAGACTAAGAAGTGCTAACTTAGAAGTCTGTTTAGCGGCGGGACTGAGTCTGGATATTGGAGCCTGTATTATGAAACCACACAACATAGAGTATGCTGTCAGTACCTGGAATGTACCGAGTATGCAAGGTAAGTAAAACCGCTAAGTAAGTAAAACATTAAACATGCATAGTATAAATCATAATCAAGATAAGATTCTGAGAGTAGGTCTTGCATGCTATTTTCTAAAATCATGATCTGAACATAACTGAACATCATAACTGAATCGAATGACCCAAAGCTGAAAACTAATAATCATAAGTAAAACTGAACATTGGGTCAAACCTGCTGAAAACACAATATCATGACTAATGTACATGCATAACTGAAATAATGAGGAACAATGAGAGACTCGTCGTATAACCGACATTACCACGATAAAGCTTACGTGGTCCCGACTATCACACTCAAGTGGGCAGAGCCATCCCAAGCCTTGCCAGGGCTAAGGACGCTATCATGATATTGATATCAAGCTGAAGGCCCCTTGGGTAAGGGAAATCTCATAAAGGAGGTCCCAAAATAATCTGAACATACTTACGTTGGCACATAGTTTTGAGGCATAGGCTTGACTGACCCTTAGCCTACTCGGTGCTAGACTCTACTCTCAAAAACATACATATGCTCTCCATTATTTTTCAACGAAGCTGACCATCATCTGCCATGAAGCTGAACAATAACATACATGCATAATCTGATTCATAACAAGAGGAGCCTTGGTTCAAAACACGCCACAAGATGAAATTAGTGGGAGTCTAGACTCCAAAATCCATGTGGTAAGCTAATACATGAAATCTAGATAAATCATGAAAACATACTTGATCATATGAGCTTGCCCAATATTTAAACATACTTGAAATCAAATTAATTCACTTTGAAAATATGAACATAGACATTGGTATTTTGAAATCATAATTTCTTCATAACATCTCATCACACTTGAACACATATCATATGGATCTCAACATTCATGAACTTTCATGGATGGGAATCATAATTTAGAAGACTTGAAAACATAATTTATTATTTAAAGCATTTTAAAATCTGTCGATTTATCATAATTCAACATTGAAAACATGCTTAGATCATACCCATGATAGAAACTTAGGAAATTCACACATTTGGGTAAAAACCCATAAATTTATCAATAAGGATTTCATGAAAAAGAGAGGGATTGGGCATGGGTGTGGAAAATTACACCCATTCATAACCCTACATACCTGAAGATATTTGATTTCACAACTTCCTTGATTTCCAAAAGAGAATTGAGGAAGAACTCTGAAGAACTAGGCTTGATCACCTCTCAACCCTCTAAACTTACATGCATGAATTAGAATAGGATTAAAATGACTTAACCCTTCTTAAAACACACATTTCAAGCTTAAAATGACGTAATTTAGGACCCTAGGGCTTAGGAATGATGAAAATACCCTTGATGAAATTTCTGGAAAAACTGCACTGCCAGTGGCAACAGGCGTCACAATGGACCATTACTGGCTCCCACGATTTTTTACAACCCCTCATTGTCTCATCCCTGATTCTAGTCTCAGGTCCCCTACCACGACCGTATAGGACGAGTCGTTACAAGATCCAATGACTCATCGTCGTCACCACTTCCCTATCTTGGGATTTCTCTCGATGGATGCTAACAACGGCTCATTTCTCCCAACCACGGGTTGTTCCACGACTCGTTACTTCCTCCCTGATTAAAGCCAACATCACAACGACTCCAATACAATGACTCATAATAACGACTAATGGGTCATTTTGAGACCCTTTACTCCCCAACCCGATTCTACAACTTCTCACCATTAGCACCTTCAACGGGTCATTGGTTCCACCAATAATTCGTGCAACGACCCGTTCTGAGAAGAAAATCTCATATTTCATCTACTTTTCATTTCAAACCTCGGGTCTTGTATTAGGCACTCCCGGGGTATTATAGTATAAATCTGAAAGGCTAAACCACTCTTTGAAAGCATAACACGTAAGTAAAAGTGCTAAGGTGACTAAAACATATTTTCAACTATTAGGTATCTCCTATATGGGTCTTTTTCCTCTTTGCTAAGTCTTTACGAATCAAGATAACTTCCTTCCAAATAATTTTAGGTCTAACTCATCTCCTTTTAAGCCTCCACTCACCATGGTATCACATCTAAGAATATATGCATCTAGCGGTCCACATAAAACATGACCATAAGCAACCTTCTCTCTCTATTATGATTTTATCCTCAATATGTGCTACTTGAATCTTCTCATGAATGTGGTCATTTATAATCTATATGGTATTGCATGAGTGCATATTCTTCTTAGCATCTGTATTTGAGATACATCTTGCGGATGTGTTGGACTTTAGAAATCGAACACTCGCTCCCATTTAATATTGTTGGTCTTAGAATTGTCCTGATTCTCTCTTCAACTTTCACTGGTAACCTTCTTGACGACTACCACTGCTCATGCCGTCCACCATGCTCACCCTAATGACTCTCACGATGTCAACAACTACCACCTAGTTTTCTCCGGTGGCCCTCCATTTTTGCAGATATCCTCTCTCTCTTTTCTTTCTTTTTCTATTTCCATTCAGGTAGTACCAGATCCGGTGCACCACCAGCCGAAAAATGACAATTACTATCGAATCTTGACCACTCCAACGGCTCTCTGCCAACCCTCATTGCCCTTCATTTTTTTTAATTTCTCGTCTTTCCTTTTATCTTTTTGCAGGTACTATCAGAGCTATTCCAGTGCACCATGAGAAAGAAAAAGTCATTACCTGTGATCAAACCGTACTACTACAAAAGCGAGCAAGATTTCAATTTTTCCGGATAAATTTTAGGATCTATCTTTCCAGATTTATTTTCTTCTGTTCTTTCATGACCCCAACATAAGCCCGAATCAATACACGAGACAAAGAACCCCGAGAGGCTCCAAGTCGATCCATAGCATGAACATGATATCTAAATTCAACATAAATAAGCGGAAGTCTAACATACATAATAGAAGAAGTCTGCATATATATCAAGCTAATACTGAATAAAAAATGACAAGATGATTTCCACATAATGTCTGAATAGCCTCTAACATAACTGATGAGCTGATGGGAAAACACCCCCAACTAGATCGACAAAAGTATGTAACTGAAAAAACATAACTACAGAAAACTGAATGTCCTCGAAAGATGAGGACTCATCAATACTGGCGGAGGGATGCGAACTCTGAGAATTGGCTAATGCCAAGGCTAAACCTGAACGTCAGGGCCTGTATCATGAAACGATACAACATTGAGTATACGGTCAGTACTTGGAATGTATTGAGTATGCCAGGTAAGCAAAAAGGACAGTTAAAATACATAAGAGCTCATAAGAGTAGGACAACATGTTCATAAAGTAAATATCATAATGTAAACATAAGGGATCAAGATTTTCAAACCATTCATAAACCAGTCATAAAGATAATCATATTAGAATACTTTATAAAACATTACTTGAGCCAAAGTAACAATAAATAACCATGCATAAATCATGAGAATCAATAGGAGGACTCGTCATAACCGACACCATCATGATAGAGCTTATATGATGACCTAACTATCTCGCTCAAGTGGGCAGAGCCGTCCCAGTCTTGCAAGGTAGGGGATGTGCATAATATGATATCACGGGGATCCAATAACATTAACATTTGTATATATACCTACGGTGGTACGTAGTTCTAAGACCATGGGGTTTACCTGAACGTTGGGTCTACTCGATGCTAGACACTGCTCCCAAAAATATACTCATGAGGCTCATATCATAATCATAAATCATTCATGAAGTTCATGGCCAATTACAACATAACATACTTGATCATACTTGAAATACATGATTTGCCATGAATAAAGGCCCGTGAGTTGGCCAAGAGTTATAACTTCATAAATCATGAAATCCATGCATACTTGTAAAATATGTAAATACTTGATATTTCATAAATCCATGATGAATGCTTGAAGAGAATTCATAACATAAATCGTAAATCATAATTTAGACTAGATAGGATCAAATTCATAATAGGATCATAACTAGACTCTTTATGAAGCATGTATCCTTGGGAACAATTGAATTAAATTTGAAACCATAGATTTATAATAAAAAAATACTTATAAAATCTACCAATAGATCATAAAACATGATTTGATACATGAAGGCAATTGACCCATAGATAGATTATAGAGAAACTCACAAGAATAGGGACAAACCCCATAGATTATGAAACTTGAACTAGAATTGAGATTTCATGGAATTGAGAAAAATTTAGAGCATGAGAGTGAAAGGAACTCTTATTCATAGCCTCACATACCTTGGTAATTTGATCTTACACTCTTCCTTGAATGATCAAAGGAAATTGAACAAGAATTGATGGATTTTAGCCTTGATCACCCCTATGAACCGTCTAGATTTGCATGCATGGAGAGGAGTGATTTAGAATGAGCTAAACCCTCTTTAAAAAAAATCCTAACTGAGCTTAAAATGACATAGTTTAGGCTTTAGGAACTTAGGAATTACAGAAAAGCCCTTAATAGATTTGCAGGGAAAAAAACACTGCCAGTTCAAACAAGGGACTGGATGATTCATCTTCAACACCACGACTCTTGATCTACTACTCGTGGCCAACACTGAAAACATACCTTTGAGGGTCTCCATGAGGGACACCACGACTTGTGGTGTATCTGCCAACTCTTGGTGACTAGTCGTGGCCAACACTAACCAAATTTTCCACTTCATGCCGAACTCTGGCCACAAGTGACTTGACGACTCGTGGCCTCGGCCGTGATCAACTCCAAGTCCAAAAATCCAATGAATTCCACCCTCCTCCCCACGAGTCACTTAACGATTCGTGGTGCACTGCATGGGTCACTGAATGACTTGTCTTGTGACTGGTGTGAAAATTATGTTTTCTCTATTTCAAACCTAGGGTCTGGTCTTAGGACTTTCGGTGTATTACAATATCTCTCCCTTAGGAACATTTGTCCTCAAATGTGAATAATCATACTGAAAAGTTGAGAAATGCAACTTCCATATCAAATACTGAACATTTAAAATTAAAAACTGACAGAGCGACTGACTCCGGACTAAAATAAATGACTAAACTAAATTATTGAATCAAACATACATACACCGACATGAAATAAACTAAGGGACATGAACTGAACAGGAAACTGAATAGAGTGCTAGAGAGGAAACTGATACCTGATCTTGGGCAGAATTGCATGCCCAAGTGATACTCAAATGCTTCATTTCGACTTGTTTATCTATCGTTATTGTGTACATTCTCATGTGATTTGTAGTTNTGTGATTTGTAGTTAAATGTGAATTTATACTAACCAACATGATTAGTGTTGTTTTGTAGGTAAAAGGGAATTTTGGGAAGCTAAGATACATGTTGGTAAATATGGGGAATGGACTTGGAAACAACGAATGGAAAAGGACAAGGAAGAGCAACAAAAATAAGGGCTCCGTGATGGAGCCGTGTCACGCTGCCATCACGGAGGCATTCTACCTCGGGTGATTTAATTTTGGCAATTTCCAGAGGAGGTTCGCGTTACCTCCGTGACACAGAGGCAATGCTATGCGATGAACTCCGTGTCACGTTGAGTACAATTACCTGGGACATCAATTTCCAGTGTAGGTGCACGATAGCACAGTGGCACGTTGGCCAGGCTCCGCGATGCAGGCCGTGGCACACTGAGGTGAAATTGCTGAGGAGACGAATTCCAAAGAGGGTCCACGATACCCCCATGGCACGGAGGGAGTGCTCCGCGATACACTCCGTGCCACGTTGCTTGTTATTCCGGGAAAA
>JACEIK010003644.1:50504-61136 GCA_018107945.1 Datura stramonium | reverse complement strand
ATCATGATTTAACTAGCCTATAAATCTCATGTATATTATCCTATGAGAACTATGTATGTTTTGGGAGTAGTATTCAACACCGAGTAGGTTTGGGGCCAAGGTTTTTCCCCAAATCACAAAAATACTTGCCACCGTAGTTCATAATGGGACCTCCCTTGAGAGTGTCCCCTTTTACCCCAAATGGTTCGTTCACAAGTGATATCATGCCTTTCATGATTCTACCCTTGGGAAAGTATGAACACCCTTCCGACTAGGGGTTTATAGGTCGGGATCCATGTGTGCTCATACAGGGTATGTCAATTATAGGAATCTCCCACTATTCCTCATGATTTATGTATGATTATGATTATATACTTTGGTTCAAGTCATGTTTAATAAAGCTTTTCTCTGGAGAGTATGATTATGAATGTTTTGAAACCTTGAGCCTTATGTTACATTATGATATTTATGTTATGATCATGTTATCCTACTCTTATGCACTTTTCTGTATTTTAAATATCCGTTTTACTTACCTTTCATAATTGGTACATTCCACATACTGACCGCATATTCTATGTTGTATCATTTCATGATACAAGCTCTGGTGCTCAGTTTCAGCGTCGACCCTAGCCAGCCTTTGGATTAGCATCAGTCTCTATTGGTGAGTTCTCATCTGTCGAGGAGCCCCTCCTTATTTTAGTTATGTTGGTGTCCTTTTTTTCAGTTTTCGTTTAGAGAGTTAGTTGGGATCTTGTCCCATCAACTCTTCTGTGATAGAGGCTTTCTTGGACATAGTGTATATTCAGTTTGTAGACGCATGTGATGTATTTCAGATCTTATGCCTTGTTTAGACTTCCGCTATATTGTATGTGTTGAATCTTTCGTTTCTATTAATTGAATTAGTTGAATGATCATGCCATGGGTCGACTTGGAGTCCCTCAGGGTTCCTTATTCCCTGTCTCGATCCGGGCCTATGTTCGGGTCATGAAAAATTTGGTATCAGAGCCATAGGTTTGAAGTTTCCTAGGGTGTTCGAAAGCCACGTTAAGTAGAGAAGTGCGCCACACTTATGACGAAGAGGCTATGAAACATATAAGAAATGTTCCCTTGTTTCATGATCTCATGTCGTGTGATGAAATGCATATATATCCTTCTAACTCGTGCTATACACGTTTGTAGAATCATGCCTCCACATCAAGTAAACGGAAGGAGAAACAAAAACAGCCATGAGAATGGCAACCGAGAGGGGCACCATCAGGCCCCACAAGTCCATGAGGAGCATGCACAAAAGCCACTGCCCACGCTGAATTTAGGGCCGCCATACAGATGCTATCATAGGCCTTGACCACTTAGGTCAATCAATAGGTAGTGGCGCATCTCCCTCAAAAGGGAATGCGGCGGCGGCTCAGGTCAGGGATTTTCTGAGGATGAACCCACCAGAGTTCCTTGGGTCAAAAGTAGATGAGGACCCGCATGAGTTCATTAATGAGATTCTGAAGATCACCCAGGTCATGGTGGTGGAAAATGGGGAGTTCATTCACTTGGCCTCTTATCAGCTAAAAGGGGTTGCGCATATTTTGTTCAAATAGTGGAAGGATAGTAGCGCCGTGGGAGCAAGCCCTATCAGTTGGGAAGAGTTTCATGCCAACTTTATAGATTTGTTCTTCCCTCGTGAGATGAGGGAACTGAAGGCGGCCAAGATTGTAAATCTAAAGCAGGGTAACAAGTCAGTTCAGGAGTACGCTGTGGAGTTCGCCCGCTTATCCAAGTATGCGCCAGAGTTAGTGACAGATCAGCGGGCTTGGGTGAGCCAATTTGTACATGGAGTGGCGGACTACCTAGATAAGGATTGTAGGATCGCCATGTTGCATCAGGACATGCATTTTCCCTGCATAGTTTTACACGCCCAATAGATGGAGGCGGTGTATGAAAGGCAAAGAGAGGCCAAGAGGGCTAGGACAGATAATTATGGGACTTCTCAGCCTGGATCGGGGGGCGGACATCACTAACAATCTCTTCACAGGTCTTTGCTCCAGCACCATCATCAACTAGTGCACTATCTAGACCATGAGGGGATCAAAGAAGCAGGGCTTCCGATTCGAGGGGTCAGGGTAGCATGCAGATAGAGCGCACCTTCCCAGCCTATGCAAACTGCGGCAAGAATCACCCAGGGAGGTGTTTTTTTAGCTCAAACGCTTGTTTCGGGTGTGGAAAACCCAGTCACAGACTTAGGGATTATCCTTCATCCAAATAATGGGGTGGTGGAGCTCGTATACCAATCGCTAGATCATAAGCTACAACAGCACCTCCCTTCCAACAAGGTGCTTTGACTAGTTCAGCTGGCAGTCAACGTCAGAATAGATTTTATGCCCTTGCATCCCGTCAGGAGCAGGAGACTCCCCCGATGTGGTTACTGGTATGTTACGAGTTTTTCACCTTGATGTTTATGCTTTTTTACATCCAGAGGCTACTTTGTCTTTTGTGACACCTTACGTGGCTAGTAGTTTCGGAGTCAATCCCGAGATCTTGTCAGAAACCTTCTCAGTCTCTACTCCAGTTGGTGATTCGGTTGTGGCTAGACGGGTGTATAAAAGTTTCCCAGTCACAGTCCTTCAGCACGTCACCTCAGCAGATTTAGTGGAGCTAGACATGACTGGTTTTGATGTTATCCTTGATATGGATTTTCTATTTGCATGTTATGCCTCCGTTAATTGTAGAACCTGTATGGTAGAGTTTAGATTTCCAGGTGAGCCAGTCTTAAAATGGAAAGGTAGTTCAATTGTGCCTGAAGATTGTTTCATTTCCTACCTTAAGGCCAGAAAGATGATTTCTAAAGGTTGTGTGTACCATTTAGTTAGGGTTAAGGATGCAATGTCCAAGACCCCAAATATCCAGTCAGTTCCAGTGGTAGGTGAGTATCTAGAAGTGTTCCTAGATGATCTACCGAGTATTCCTATCGAGAGAAAAATCAATTTTGGTATTGACCTCCTACTCGACATGCAACCTATATCTATTCCTCCTTACAGAATGGCTCCAGCCGAGATAAAGGAGTTGAAAGATCAGTTGAAGGACCTTCTAGACAAGAGTTTCATCAGATCTAGAATGTCTCCATGGGGTGCACCAGTTCTATTTGTCTAAAAGAAGGATGGTTCCCTTCGATTGTGCATTGACTATCAAAAATTGAACAAAGTCACCATCAAGAACAGGTATCCTCTCCCAAGGATGGATGACTTATTTGACCAGCTTCAATGTGCCAAGTGCTTTTCCAAGATATACCTCAGGTCCGGATACCATCAGCTTCGGGTTCAGGAGAGTGACATTTCAAAAATAGCCTTTAAAACTTGGTATGGTCACTATGAGTTTGTAGTTATATATTTTGGACTAACGAATGCTCCTTCGGCTTTTATGGACCTGATGAACAGGGTGTTCAAGCCATATCTAGACATGTTCGTGAGTGTGTTCATAGATGACATCCTTATATACTCTCGGTGCGAAGAGGAGTATGTCGCTCGCTAGAGGGTGGTGTTGCAGACTTTGAAGGATTGTTAATTGTATGCAAAACTCAGCAAGTGTGAGTTTTGGTTGAATTATGTGGCATTATTAGGATATGTGGTGTCTATAGAGGGTGTATAGGTAGACTCACAGAAGATAAAGGCGGTGAAGAATTGACGTAGAATGGTGAATCCTTCAAATATCAGGAATTTCATGAGCTTACTGGCTACTATCGGAGGTTTGTTTTCATCTATTGCAGAACTGTTGACTAAACTGACCCAAAAGAAGGTAAAGTTCCAATGGTCCAAGGCTTGTGATAAGAGCTTCCAGGAGTTAAAGGCTCGACTCACCTCAACACTAGTGTTGACCCTACCCGAGGGTACCAATGGGTTCGTGGTGTATTGTGATGCTTCGAGGATCAGACTTAGGTGTGTATTGATGTTGCATGGAAAAGTTATAGCATATGCCTCCAAACAACTGAAAGTTCATGAGAAGAATTACCCGACCCATGATCTTGAATTGGCAGCGGCGGTATTCACCTTGAAAATATAGAGACACTATTTGTACAGGTCCACGTGGATGTGTTCACGGACCATAAGAGTCTACAATATCTGTTTACCAAGAAGGATCTCAATCTTCGGCAAAGAAGGTGGTTGGAGCTACTTAAGGATTATAACATGAGTGTCCTTTACCATTCGGGAAAGGATAATGTAGTAGCAGACGCACATAACAGACTCTCCATGGAAAAGTGTGTCCCATTTAGATGAGGGGAAGAAGGAGCTGGTGAAGGACGTGCATCGACTTGCAAGGTTGGGAGTTTTTTTGGTTAATTCGACTGATAGCGGTGTTATAGTTCAGAACGGATAAAAATCGTCCTTGGTGCAAGATATAAAAGCTAGACAAGATGAGGACCCTATGTTGGTAAAATTAAAGGAGGCCGTTTAGAATAAGAAGGTAGAAGTCTTCACCAAAGGGGGATATGGTGTGCTTCGATACCAGGGTCGTTTATGTGTTTTAGATGTTGATGATTTGAGGAATTGGATGTTGCACGAGGCTTATGGATCCAGGTATTCTATACATCCAGGTGCCACCAAGATGTACCGTGACCAATAGGAAGTCTATTGCTGGAATGGCATGAAGAAGGACACAGTAGAATTTGTGGCTAAGTGTCCAAACTGTCAGCAAGTGAAGGTTGAGTACCAAAGACCCAGGGATGTGCTCCAAGATAATAGCATTCCTACTTGGAAGTGGGAAGAAATAAATATGGACTTCATAATAGGTTTGCCTCGCACTCTTAGGCAATATGAATCCATTTGGGTTGTTGTAGACAGGTTGACAAAACCCGCTCATTGTCTACTGATCAAAACCACTGATTCCGCAGAGGATTATGACAAACTATTCATTTGGGAGTTGGTTCGATTGTATGGAGTTCCCTTGTCCATCATATCAGACAGAGGTACTCAGTTAACCTCTCAATTTTGTAGGTTGTTTCAAAAAGGAGTAGGTACTTGGGTCAAGCTCAGTAAAACATTTCCCCGCAAATGGATGGTCAAGCAGAGTGGAAAATTTAGACTCTCGAGGACATGTTTAGAGCATGTATGATTGACTTGAAATGTAGTTGGGATGATCATTTGCCTTTTATCGAGTTTGCGTACAATAACAGCTACCATTCGAGCATTGAGATGGCTCCATTCGAGGCTCTCCATAGGTGGAGATATAGATCGCCGATTGGCTGGTTTGAAATTGGTGAAGCTGCAATAGATAGGAGCAGATTGAGTCCATGAGGCTATGGAGAAGGTTCAGCTCATGCGAGACAAGTTGAAAAAAGCTCAAAGTTGCCAAAAGTCCTATGCCGATGTGAAAAGGAGAGAGTTAGAGTTCGAAGTGGATGATTGGGTGTTCCTGAAGGTGTCTCCCATGAAGGGAGTGATGAGGTTTGGAAATAAAGAAAAACTTAGCCCTCGTTATGTTGGCCCCTACCAAATTATGAAACGGGTTGGCAAGGTGGCATATGAATTGGAGTTGCCCTCAGAATTAGCTTCCGTTCATCTTGTCTTTCATGTATCGCTCTTAAAGAAGTATTTGGGTGATGCAACTTTAGAGGTTCCAGTGGAGAGTGCGGGTGTGAAAGACATCCTTAGCTATGTGGAGGTAGATTAAGTCAAGGTGTTATGAAGGAATCAACATGTTGAGGGAGCTACGTGGGAAGCCGAAGTGGATATGATGGCTAGATACCCACATCTATTTCCTTCCAGCACGGTTTCAGTTTGAGGTATCAGTTTTTGCTCTAGTACTCTATTTAGTTTTCATGTTCAATTCACGTGCCCAAGTTTCTTTTATGTCAAAGTATGTGTGTATGGTTCGTGAATTCAGTTCAGCCATGTAGTTCAATTCGGAGGTAGTCATTCCATCAGTTTCAGCTTAAATAGTTAGTATTTGAATATGATGATTGCATTTATCTGCTTTTCTATGTGCTTCTCAACATTCGAGGATGAATTATCCGAAGGGGGAGATGTTGTAATGCCCGGAAATCCCTAAGATCAGACCTGGGAGTTAAAACAAAGAAAACTGGAAAATCTGTACCAGGTCATAGAACTATTCATTCTATGACCCGTGGGGGTGACCACGAGTTGTTAGGTGACTCGTGGTGAGGAGCTGGCTTAATTTTTTGAATTTGTGTTTTGAAGACGCCACGGGCATGACCATGAGTCATGGTCAGACCCCACGATTCGTTCAGATGTTCGTGGTAAAGTTTGGTCACGAGATAATGATTTTTGGATAGTGGAGATCACGAGAGATTACCACGATTCATGGTCAGCAACCATGATTTGTTAAGTCCCTCTTGGGGACCCGTGGAGCAAAATGGACAGTGCACATGATGACAGTAGGCCACGGCTCGTTCCCTAGGATGACTACTCATCTAGTCCCTCGTTGGGACTGACAGTCAGTTTTTAACTGCAAATTTATTAAGGGTATTATTGTCATTCCTAAGCCCTACGATCCTATATTACGTCATTTTAAGCTAATTTTAAGGTGTATTAAGATAGGTTGAGTCATCCTAGCCTATTCAAAAACCCATGCATGCAAACTTCAAGAGTGTAGAGGGTGATCAAGCATAAAACCCCAAGGTTCTTCATCAATTCTTCTTCAATTCCTCTTGGACAAGTAAGGGAGTGATAGAATCCAACACTTTCAGGTATGTAGAGTTATGAATGGGTGAATTTGTTCACACCCATGTCCAATCTCTCTCGAATTCATGAAATTTTATTGAAAATTTTATGGGGTTTTATCCCAAATTCTTATGAAATCCTAATGAATTATTTATGGTTTAATATCTCGCATGAATAAATATATATTTTACGAATCATGGGCAGATTTTACAACTAATTTGATTATAGATTTATTGATTTAAATTTTTATAAAATTATGCCCAATCATGCAAGTTCTATGATAAATCAAGTGATGATTTTACCTGGATTTTGATGTTCTTTAACGCATCATGATTTATGATCTATGATATGAATTTACTCAAATTCTCATCATGAGTTTATGATTACTAAGTATATACATGTTTTACAAGTATGCATGAACCTCATTATTTACTATTTATGATTATGGCCGACTCACGAGCCTTATCTTCATGGATAGTTCATGTATTTACAAGTATGTTTATGATTATCATGATTTAAATAGCCTGTAAATCTCATGTATATTATCTTATGAGCACTATATATGTTATTGGAGTAGTAATTAAAACCGAGTAGGTTCGAGGCCCAGGTTTTGCCTCGAATCTCAGAACTACGTGCCACCGTAGGTCATGATGAGACCTCCCTTGAGACTGTCCCCTTTTACCCCAAATGGGTCTTTCACGAGTGATTTCACGCCTTTCATGGTTCTACCCTTGGCAAGGTACGAACACCCTCCCAACTAGGGGTTTATAGGTCGGGCTCCATGTGTGCTCATATAGGGTATGTCGGTTATAAGAATCTCCTGCTATTCCTCATGATTTATATATGATTATGATTACATACTTTTTCTCAATCCATGTTTAATAAAGATTTTCTCTCGAGAGTATGATTATGAATGATTTACGAATGTTTTGAAACCTTGAGCCTTATGTTTCATTATGATATATGATCATGTTGTCCTACTCTTATGCACTTTATATATTTTAAACGTCTGTTTTACTTACCTTGCATACTCGGTACATTCCACATACTGACCGCATACTCTATGTTGTATCATTTCATGATACAGGCTCCGGTGCTCAGTTTCAACCTCGACCCTAGCCAACCTTCAGAGTAGCATCAGTCTCTGTGGTGAGTCCTCATCTGTCGAGGGCCCCTCCTTATTTCAGTTATGTTGGTGTCTTTTTTTTCAGTTTTAGTTTAGAGAGTTAGTTGGGGTCTTGTCCCATAAATTCTTTTGTGATAGAGGCTCTCTCGTACATAGTGTATATTCAGTTTGTAGACGCATGTGATGTATTTCAAATCTTACGCCATGTTTTGACTTCTTCTATATTGTGTTTGTTGAACCTTCCATTTCTATTGATTGAATTAGTTGAATGGTCATGCCATAGGTCGACTCAGAGTCCCTCGGGGTTCCTTGTCTCGTGTCTCGATCCAGGCTTATGTTCGGATCGTGACATTTAAATTCAAACTCACGTACCTGGCCCGACTCTGCACTATACTCTGTATACACAGCTGTATGGTTGTTTCTTTCCATTTTCATGTACTCATCTTAAATACTTGAATTCTATTTACTCCATTCCCCTTTATAATCTCCACCAAATATTTTTATTAAAAAATAATAAAAAGTTATAAGCTTTACGCTTATCCTCCTTAATATCCTAATGACTACTACTTTTTGGTACAAAAAATCCATACTTGTGAATATGGATGCATTCAAGATTGTTATAATCTCTCTCATGTCCTACTAATATTTTATGTCTCCCAAGAATGTTAAAAATAGGAATTTTTCTTTCAAGTGAAACCTGAAAATTACAGTTCATCAAGAGAAATTTTTGTACATACTTTTAGATCTTTACTCTAAGATCTTTTCTCTGAATCAAAGTGGTTGCACTTGAGCTAAGAAGTAGGAGTATAAGGAGAAGGGTTTTCAGTAGATAAAAAGTGGGTGGGTTTAGGTTTAAAGNGGTTTAGGTTTAAAGAAGCGGGCTGGGTCCGTGGGTTTGGATTTAAAATAGGTGAATTCATTTTTTAAATTAAATAATATGTGGCCAATTATAATAAGTTACATGACTTTTTTAAATGAAAAAAGAAATTTCAGGTTTGGAGTGTTAGTTTGAGGGGTATTTTTGAGTCAAAAAAATAGGTTGAGGGTATTTTTAAACCAATAAGTGGATGGAGGCTATTTATGAGTCATTTTTTGTATATTAGGGGTATTTTTACCCTTTTCCTTTTTTTTATTTTAATTTTTGTGGCATAGCTCATTCAAACTCCTCGATTTTTCTTTAGACAGTCTTCTTTTTCTGGGGAGAACCATTTGAACCTGGTATATTTTTTATTTTTAGAATTAATTTTCAGTCTTAGTTAAGGATTTTTCCTATGATGGATAGATTAAGATCATCTTGAGGAAAAATTAGTCATCTAGGTAAGAGAGTTCGAATTTGAAAATCAACTTGAATGCTAGGTACTCCGCTATGATGCTAAGTTAATAAATTAACACAAGTCTTAAAAAGTGTATGTGAATATGAATGATGAAATAGCAATGATCTTCTTTTTTTCAAAATGCTCACCTTCTCAACTCATGTTAATAACATTAGCTTTGCTGTGAAATTCATTATATTATCATGAAATTGAGTTATCTGCATGAAGCTTTCTTTTGATTGTGTATCATGTGAGGTGATGAACTCTTACATATATCTCATGTCTTGCATTCTAGTCCAGAACTTTTCCCGCATGTTATTAAAGTGAAACAAAAGTGTTGCTTAGTCTAAAAAATGATAATAGACTTTCTTTGATTTATCTTGAGAAAATTCATCCAGTTCAAATATTTTTTTATCACTAGTTAGCCACTTTAAGTCTTTAACTTGTCATTTGATAGTCCTATTATTAGCATAATCCTTTTTGTTAAATCCCACAGTTTTTCACCCTGCTTCCTTATGCATCATAGCATAAAATGTGTTTAAATTAGTAAATCAAATGAAAAGAAATGTTAAGTCTGTATGGTGATCAGTGAGACTCCCTCAAGATGAAAAGGCCCTCATAAGAATAATGTTAAGAGAGAGGGAGAGAGAGAGAGAGAGAGAGAGAGAGATAATAAGAAAAAAAGTATGATTGAATCATTCTTGTTATGATGGAAACAGATTGTGATTATAAGTGATGAGTAGAAGGCTGAAAAGCCAAAGTGAGGAAATAATAGGTGTAATGTCTGAAATAGTAAAGTGCATAGGAAAGTGTAAGACATCGTCACAAAGTTATCCTACCTGTCCCCTAGCTTAACCAACATTACGATCCATTAAATTCCTACTTTGTTTTATTCTAGAATACTTAAATTAGTTAAGACGTACATTATAGACAAGCTTATGGTACTTTATGCATGCATGTGATTTTCCTTGTGAGTGCGAGAGTATGCTTTGTTGCTAAGTTCATCGAATACAATTTTCTTGTTTATTTAAGTATATGGATTATTCATATTTGTAAGGGCATATTATTAATATAGAACATGTGGATTGTGTTATTTTCTGAGTTCATGGCATGAAATTAAATGTAAATGGTTTAAACAAGATTGCGTTAGTTGTTGAGGTTAGACTATTTTGAGAAAGATCGTTTGAAAAGGTTTCACATTATTGCATGATTAAGAAGGCTTGTTGTATGTTGAATGCATATTTAGCTTGAGTAGACCTGTTCAAATTGATTGAAATACTAAAATATGGGCTAAGTATTTAGTTACAAAAAATTATTCGAGGATGATCAAGGTCTTAAGTGTGGGATGTTGATGTGAGTCTAAAATATTATATATTTAGCCATCATTTTTCCTCACATTTGGGTTTTTAGTAGTACTTTGAATTATAAAAATAGGTGTTACATAATGAGCCCGCAAGTGTACGGGTCGTACAAGTAATATAGTGGCTCTTTTTAAGAACCGGAATGTTGAACCCACAAGGACTGGACTACGGGGTGAAACCTTTTCAAGTGT
>JACEIK010003644.1:27868-41014 GCA_018107945.1 Datura stramonium | reverse complement strand
CGTACAATTTACATGAGAATGTACACACATTGTTGGACAAACAAGGCAAAAGCTATACGTTTGAGTATCAATTTGGCATATAAATATGCCCCTTATCATTACACTTACGGTTTTTTTTCACGTGTACGATAAAAATAAAGAGTTTTGAGCTAAAAGGATGGAAAAAGAGAGCTTTGAAGTCTGAGTAGAAGCTCCTTAAACTAACTTGAAGTTCATACAAGGTGAAAAACTAAGAGGGAAGTAAAGTTAAGAAAAATAAAGTCAAGGAGCATAAAACAACTATCGCGTCATGCCAGTCATAGGTCCCAACATTGCGATAACGCACTTGAAGAATGGCCTGCATCCAAAAGTGGAAGCTTGTGAAATAAGGCTACCACGTTGCGGCCCGCGTAGCAGGGAGAAGCACGATTGCGCGACTTGGGCCCAGTTTGATATATTTGTTTAGTGAAGGAGTTTAGAAACCCTATATGTACTACAAACACGCAGTTTTGAAGGGGTATTCTATATTCAAGTCTGGAGTAGAGAAGGAGAAGAGAACTCAAGCATTTTTCGTAGGTTTTATTATCTGCTTTTATTTTTGAAACATTTAAAACACATGATTTTAGTATCTCATTATAAAAACATGAGTAGCTAAATATTTTAGTTTTGGGATTATGTTTAGACATAACAATGATGTTTGAAAGTTGTACTTTTATTCCAGGATTTCCATTTATTGAGTTGCTTAATATTTTTGGTCTTAATTATTTATTTTTTAGCCGATTGTTAAATACTATCTATGGCTCATCAATTGAAATTGGAAGAGGAAATTTGTGAGCATAGTAAGAAAATTGTAGGTCTTGTTCACAAAATATATTGGGAAGGGGAGTGATTCGCTAACATGGATAGGGATATACCCGTTAGCCTAGCTTAATTGAATAGATGATTTATCACATGTACTTCACTATCGACCGACGACCATAAGAATATAGGTGTTAGGAATAGTAGAGTAGTCTACGATACTTTAACCAAGAGCTTAGGACGGATAATAACCTGCAATTAGTAACTTGAAAAAATGAATTAACTGTGCAACTTGAGAACTCAACTAGATTTTCAACTAGCAATAACCTAGGATCTTTTTCCTCATTTGATTTGAACCAATATAATTTGTCAAGTTAGCTCACATTCTATTTGTTTTCAGTTTAAAATAGTAGTAACAAGAACTTTCCCCCTAGAATTGTTTTTCCTCCATCAAATAGTTGAATAGTAACTCAAATTTCTTAACCTTTTTAACAAATCCCTATGGGATCGATATCTGGACTTCACCATCTTATATTACTTTTCAAGAACCTACGCTTACACGTGCGTTTGGACGCAATAACGTGCTCCATCGTGAGATTTCCCTTCTCTTTGGCCTTAGCATCGTGAGGTCTTGTGTCATGCCGTACTTGGCCAAAATTTGCTGCTTCCATGTTGCCTAGCTCATGTGACAATCTTCAAAGTGAGCTAGGACTTTACTTGGAGAGACACTTTGCTATTTTTTCATATTTAACCATCTTAGTCAGTTTTATTGGTTTGTTCACCTACAAATCAACATAACATATTGATCGTCACATCTCAAAAATATCCCCTAGATGTGAATGGTACCCGCTAACATCACCCACCTAGGGAACCAGTTTATCCATTTCACTTGCTCATTTATGTAAGCACTGAGAGAAAAATAAATGCAAGTCTAAAAATATTAATAATCATTCAGTAAAAAGATAGAGTAATTCAATTAAATTCAAAATCAATATATGAGATTCAATAATCACTCAAATACTAAGTGTCTAGCCTAAATTCTACAATAAGATCATGGGGCATCTAATAGAGTTATATGAGTTTAACTGTCGGGCATGCAAACCCAAAAAAAATATATGTTATAAAATAGATGATGCTAAAATGACAGCCTCCAGAAATCAATGTGAAGACTTACCTCAGCAATAGAATATAAGCGAATGTACTTATCAACTACTAGTCTCACGCACCGCAATGGTATCTGCATAGACATGCAAGTAAGAAATGAGCTATATATAAATATAACTCAGTAAGATCCTCGACTTGTGATGTCGTCCAAGCTCACATGGTCGTTAAGTAATATATGACTGAAAGTCCCAATTATCGACCCCTTAGAGACTTGTTAGTTTAATCATTTAAGGTTGTTTCTTATTTCACTATTTTGTCAAATAGCTGAAATGGGGAATAGTTTAGAAATTAAACTACTACAAACTTTAAATATAAAAATAACTAAAGATGGTTGAAAATTTGGTGTTACTTCAGATGATAATGAAAATCAAGGAAATGACACTTTTCAGTTTCAGGTTATGTTTTCAAGAGGTGATTACACTAGAACGATTCTTCCTATGGTTGCTAGTTGTAAGTTACTATCCCATTCTTGCCACTCTCCCGAGCATCCCAGAACTATCTCGTGAACCCTAATGCCTATATTTCTATGGTCTCAGGAGAAACATGAAACGATGATTATGACTACTTGTATTTCAACTAAACAGGGTTGAAGGGTATATCCCTATCCGCAACATCAACTTCTAGCCTCTCACCAATAAGTTCAAGTGTCTTTGAATTCGTGTTCTAGATTTACCTTTAACCCTTTCGATTCCCCTTCCCAGGTTTAATTGAAAGCCAACAAATTTACTCACAAGTTGATTAGGCTACTGAATAAGCAATTAGAACAAGTAAATATAAATAACAATAAATGAAGAATCGAAACTAGCATAAAATTAGTATATCAAACATCAACCATCCACGATGGCCAAAATCCTAGAGTATGAGTTTAGCCACTTATAGACAAGTGGAAAAACAATGCCTTAATAATCATCATTCAAAGTAGAATAAAGAAGAAAAGAAGAAACCATGTGTAGAAATTGTCTTCTCTTCCAAATGGATTATAGCCATTACAATATGATATACGGAATGTAAAAGTGATCAAAAGATGATTAACAAATGACCTAGAGGCTATATATATAGTTGAGCCTTCAAATAATGCTTCTGCCCTCCAAAAACTGAGCTTTAAATCAGTAATTTCAGCTCCAGAATGGCCCAGTGCATAGCCCCAACCTATAGCCCTAAGTTAGGCTCAAGTTTCCTCTGAAGTTTGGCTTCAAGCGCCCAGCCCATCCGTAGCACCAAGGAGTTAGCCAAATTTCAACATCTCTGGATCATCCGGGTGCCCCGCGCCACTTATCTCACAAGAGTGTTAGTAAAATTTCTTGGCTCTAAAACCTCTCTAGTGCCCAGCCCCATCCATATCACCAAAATTTGGGGAAATTTCTCTAAGTATAGAATGCTCTAGGGCTCCGTGCCGCTCATCTCACAAAGATGTTGAATGAAACATCTCTGAAGTTTTGGACCTGGCACTGGGGTCTAGCCATAGCCCCAGAATTGCCGCACATTTCTCTGAAGTTCAATACTGGTGCTAGGCACCAACCATAGCCCCAAATCCTTCTTCTCAGCTTCTCAAATCATCACACCTTGAGCTAATTTTAGTCCTTTTTCCTTGGTTTCCTGCTCTAAACATCTCAAATCATTTGTTAGCATACAAAACACACAAATACATAAATTTATGCATTTCATAAGGATTATGAACCCAAAACAAGGTAAAAGATGGGCTAAAATATTGCAAATGAGCATAGAAATATGCCCAATATCACCACCCACACTTAGACCGTTCTTCGTCCTCGAACAATCCTTAATACACAAATGAACTCATCTTTTACCATCATAGTTGGTACCTTTGTCAATTCATACTTAACCAACTAGCATAGAACATATATCAAGTGGTTCATCATTATACAATAATTCTTTTCAAGCACATATAAAGGTTTCACAATCTAGACCACACAACCTCTATAATTCACTCATCCTTTCAAATCATAGGGCCCAACATGATTAATTATGAAATATGAAATAAATAGTACACCAACTTAGACATCTTGTGCCCCTCACTTTTAGTGATGTTCCTCTCTCAAATTATCAATGCAACATATGGAACATAGAAAGCAAGGCATCCTCATGCACACAAATGATGTAATGCACATATGTCATATACCATAAGTTTGCCCTTCATGTACATTTAGACTACTTGGTTGTTTCAATAGATTAAGATCACAAGGACTTGTCTTGGTTGTAATATTTACTAAGGGATGGGTAGGAATGATATTTCCTTTATAGTGACTACCACCCTAAGCACTTTTGAGATATTTTTTCTCATTTTTCTTGTTCACTACCTTTTCCTTGTTGTTCACCCGTCACGTCACTCATCCTTTTCTTTTCTTCTCATCCCCCTTTTTTACCACTTGACTGCTAGTCTTTTCTTATAGAATCAATAAGGATTTTGCAATTAAAGCTCTATCATTCAATGTCCTAGCAGCAAATAAACAACACAATTCTGTGGGCACCCCTTTTTTCCTTTTTTCCTCCTTTTACCATAATTTTTTTCTTTTCTTCCTTAGCATTATACTTCGGTAGACCTTTACTTTCAAGTCTCAAAGTGCCTAAGACTATTTTAGATCAATAAGTCTAAGGTCTCAATAAAATAGGGATTACACTATTTTTGTGGCTAAGAAAGAATAAAGCTTATGGCTCAAAGAGGTTAACTAGGGAGAATGTTCAGGAATGTAAAACAAACGTGGGAAAAACATGGATTTTCAAAGAATTCCTTGATCATATCCTAACTCCATAAAAACAATCTATCCTATGTATATTAAGGCAACTTATAGATGCTACAATATATACAAACAAGACAATTTAGCTCACTGAAAACGCTCAAACTCACACTTCCTGGCAATGTATGAAGTGGACGTTGTAAATAAAGAACCCAACAAAGAGACTGGGGTCGAAACCATAGGGAATAAGGTAAGATCTAGACAAATTCCGGTACTTAAACTTGTTGGTAAGTTATCTTCAAATTGGAGGATTTAAGAAAAACAATATTAAAACAAGAGCGTAATTGTGGTTGTTATCAAGATTTGCAAATAACTAGGGAAAGTGTTTCCCCATGGGTTCATAACTACTTCGGGTATACACACATGATCAATCCCAACGATTATTTGTAGAAATGATAACTAGGGTTCATCCAAACGACTGGTTCATCCCTATTGGATGACTAAACTCAATCACCGAGTAAGGTCTCATGAGAGATTTCAAAACTAACCGCTATTTATATGTTCCAAATTAACTTTCCTGTGACCGTAGCTCAAGTCATACAGTGATCATAAAAATCAAGGTTTTGTTGTAATTCTCTTTTTCTAATCTCTACTTCTCTAGATTCAAGCAAGTAAAGAATTCGGGCAAGTCCTAATGTTGCGAACCGTTATGAAACGTTTAAAGATGAAGATAATACAATACAAGCATTTAGCATTGGTTTTGAATCACTTGGAATAACCCTATTTCATTAATCCATCATGGTCCCACAACCTTCGTTGTGGAGGTTTTAACCTCTCATGATTGTAAGATGTAATTAGCATTCATAGACAAACACATAATTAAATACTTACAACAATAATTGGAAGAAAACCTGCTATGAATATCAATGAACATACTCATGAACAATAGATAAAATCAAGTGTTGATCCTAAAAATTGCTCTCCAAAACTTGATAATAATTCACAAATAAAACTTCTTTCAATGCAAACACACGTCTACTACCTTCTCTCTATGTTATTCTACTAAAATAAAACATAAAAGGTATTTATACAGATATCAAAAATCTTTTCCTAAGCAAATAGGGAATTTTCCATATTCGTTGTCGGCTTAACTCACGACTGATAATATGACCCATAACAGGATTGTACGGGTCGTACCTCCATCTCGTACATCCCTTGGCTGCTGCAGATTTGGCTAAGTGTTAGCAGCTGGTACAGCTCATACCATTGTCCTACAAGTCGTACAATCCATCCGTGGGTTGGCCTTGAGAACTTTGACACCCTCTGAAGTTTTCTACGAGTGTTATGGTGTGCCTCGTACCTTCCTCCTACGACTCGTACTTGCTTGTTGCATCTGGAGCTCTGCCAAGTCTTTAAGAATCACTGTAGCTCCCAAGGCTCATGGTACGAGTCATAACTAGATGTTACAATCGGTGGTTTTACCCATACCAACAGACTACCTTCTGCAATTTTTTTTAAAGATTTTCACGACTATAGTTACGGCTCATACCATCTTGGTATAGCTCATACTGAGAGTCGTACTTTGCCTTCTCCTTGTTTCATCCTTATGAGTTTTACCACGAGTCTCAGTATGACTCGTACAATCAAGGTACGACTCGTACTAATATTTTTACTTGGCTGATTTTCTGCACTTTTATGCATCTTTTGCACATTTTTTCTCCAACACCTATTTTCCTTGAAAACAAAGTAAAAGCACCCCATATCCATATAAACATACCAAGTCCAATGCTATTTACTCAGTTTTAAGCATTGAAAGTGATGTAAATTCACAACACATCACTCACCTCTTATGGAAATCAAGTATCTAGTTAGTTTTTTCTACAACTACACATTCACACATTCATATTGAATGACATTTTTCATTATTAATCCCGTAAAGTCATTTTGAGTCAAATTAAAGAGATATGTTTGTCTCTCATAGATTCCTCACTTATGCATTTGAGATGACCAATTTATTAACTCTAGCATAGTAGCTAGGTAGAATATCAAAGAGCACACAAGTGAATGATCTGTGATTCAATCCTAAAAAAAATTAACAAACCATGATGAAATTCCCTTAAGACGGTCATCATCCATCTATCATAGGGAAGGGTCACTACTGTAAGACGAAATTGACTCCTAAAAAAATTAAAAATTATTTGGTTCAAAAGACCCCCTTTCGAAAAAGAACCTAGGCCATAAGAAAAACTGGAGGATAGGTAAGGTATGCCAATTTTAAAAAATTTTCAAACAAAACTCAATGACATACTCACCCTTGACCAACAACATTCAGACTCTAAAATTTAACTTACAAAATACTACTCAAGATGAACAATAGTCACTACATCACAAGGCATCCAATTCAACAACAACATCAATACTAGCTTTTACAAACAAGACCTAACAAATCATAGAGCTACTACTACGGGGAGTGACACTCTACTATAGCATACTACAAATATAGCAATCAAAGAACAAACAAGAATCTTTCCTCCACCCAACTTAAATGGCGCATTGTCCTCAGTGCACACATAATCATATCAATTAGGTAGAGAAAAGGAACTTCTTGGACCACTAAGCATCATCTTCAGGATTGTAATCCTGATCCTCGTCATCAACATCTTCGTCGTCAACCTACATAGAACCTATAGTAACATCATCATCGTCATCCATGTCGAAATCATAAACTCCATCAGTGAGCACCGTGCCCTCATCATAATCAAGTGGCTCCTCAAAGACTAGGCCCACTTTACACATCTACAAGGCTCTCTCTATGAGTGGGTACCTCGCCTCTAGGGCTGCCATCTCCTTGTATATTATAGGTCGACCTGCTAGCCTCAGTTGTGAATCTAGCATGTTGATAATGTGCAAACTACACTCCTCTTTTATGAAAGAGAGTAAACGGTCTTTGTATTAAAACAAATATCCCGACGGATGTCGGGGTAGAATCCCACAAAGAATTGAGTTGATGATTCAAAAGATATAAACTAATTCAAACTAGAAAACATAATTGTTTAACATTTGAAAAGTAAACATTGTGAGAAATCAAAAGGAAAAACACTGTCTAATTCTAAATTAGAACTAATTGGGGGGAATTCTAATTGAAGAAATCACAAGTGAGAGGCTAGGGGCATTTTATAGATGGGATCACAATTAAATCAAAAATTTCTTCAATGCCTTAGACTCAAAATTAACATAGATAGCAGTGGATAATTCACATTCTCTTGGTTTCCAACTGCAAGAACATTTATGCCTTGGATTCTTTCAAACCCCAAAGCCAATTCAAGCAATCCACCAAAAAATCTTGAGGAAGGACTAGCTATTCCTAGACTTGCCCTTGAATGAAGTGAAAATACGGGTCTTAACTATCCCTAGCTTAATCCCACACACTAATACTCCAAATCTTCACTACTATCTTCTCACCCAATTCTCATCATTCTCTTTAAAGCAAAAGCAAGAAAAGTAAAGTATAATTCATATTTGCAACCATCAATTTAGCAATTATAACTTGGAAGAAGATAGTAGATCTATAATTCAATAAGAATCCAAGAGAAATTTATTAAAACCCAATCAAATTAATAAACCCACCATGAATATACCTTTATCTAGAAAATTAGTAAAGCATACTTAAAGGTAGAGAAAAGATACCAAGAGGATTACCCTCATATTCATCACATTAGCTTCACAAATTTGCTTCACAAATTTTGCTTCACAAGATCTTCCTACAATGGTGGAATTACCGCAATTTGGGTTAAAGAAAAAGAAGAATAAAAGTACTACCTAACTCTACAAATCAATGGTGAAAGAGATCTACCAAAAATTCAATCAGAAAGACGACGTCTAGATGATTGAATGAATGGTTTACAATGAAAGACGTAGATGCTTGTACTTTCTTGTGTACAAAATTCCCCAAATGACCTTGAAGATTCTACATTCTTTGGAGACCTTTATGGACCCTATTAACCTTCATTAGATTTCCTCTCCAGTAAGGAACTGGCATTACGCCGGTGGCAATTCCCAGAGCACCAAACTTTATCCAGTTGAAAACAGTGTCCTGGCAGGGGAACCAGCTATTCAATGGGCATTTAGCCGATGCCATTCCGTGAAGGGTCAGTTGTTTAAGTTGGTCCAGGTAGTAGCTTCGGCATTTCGCCCTTCTAGATTTGCATTTAGCCGATTCAAAGCATGTCTTTGCACCTCTTCTTGAGCTCAAATCTTCCATTATCTTTGTCCCCTCTCCTTCATATGCTAACTCATAAAATTTCATCTCAAACTCCATGTGTTTTGCTCGATTTCATGATTTCTCTACTCACGTGAAGTACCTACAAATAATTTAAGAGAAAGGGAATAAAATCCACATAAACGACTCGAAAACTAGGCAAAAACTCATGCTTAGGAGCCTAATGAGTTGGTAAATTTTCAGCTCATCAAACCCCCAAACTTGAACCATTGATTGTCCTCAAGTAATGCAATTCTTTACAATAGAGCAAATGAACAACATGCTATTTATGAGTTCTTGCATAAAGGACCAATCAAGACGTTCTTTCACAAGAGGACATTGCTAAAACATAGACCATTATGGTTGTTATACACAAAATCATTAGGCCTCAGGATAACCGAAACGTTATACACCAACTCAAGAAAAAGAAAAGACTCAAACCATATTGCACAAGCTTCAATAGGTTATCACAATCATTAAACATATCTTGCATGCATTCCTTCCATTCAAACAAGGGGCATATTTCATCAAAACAAGTTCAAAGAGCATCTCAAGTAAGTGACAATTTACATTCAAAGGTTGCTTTCAAGTTCGCTACATGCTTGCCTCATTCATACATTTCTTTTGAAAATAATTTTAAGCATGTATCCTAAGGAAGTGATGCCACTTACAAGAAGAGAGAATCCCAATCATTTTTTAGTATTTCACACATAGGGATGGTAAGATAAGAAAAATGCACTCTCTCACAAAAAAATTCAAGTTCATACAAATTGACCCATAGGCTTTCCCTTCATGTATATCACCACTAATGTAGTGTAGCTACACTTAAAATCAATAAGGACTTGCGGGTCATAATGAAGGCTAGGGGTAAGGGTAGGAAAAATATTTAGCTCTAGTCACTAGAGCCTCCCCCTAATGCCTTATGCGAGCCTTTTTAACCTCCCATCAACTCTGTTCAGTCACTCCACCTTATTTCTCCTATTTCATCATCTTTGGCTTTCATTTCTCAATGACTCTCCTTATAACTTCATTTGGTCTCACAATTAGCCTCATATGAGCAAGAGGTAGCACCAATTCACAATTATTTTTATCTTTTGAAGAAAAAAGATTTCACAACTTATCATTTTAGGCATTTTGATCACAATATGATGCTACCTGAAATTGAAGCTCTCATGTCTCCCCTTTTTCTTGCAAACCCCCAAACTTAGGCTTTTACCTTATTTCAGACTCATTTCCTTATCTCTCCCCATTTCTTGTGGTTGAAGCCTCATTTTTTTATTCTTTCATCACAACAATTAGGGAGGACGAGTGCCAAAGAGGGGGATTAAAAAAGGTCATTAGGCTTGTAATGTGGTTTCCAAGAAGACGGTTCAAAGGGGCTCAACATTAGCTAACACTGAAAGATGTTCAAGGAGGTCATTTTGGGTGAAGTCACTTTCAAAAGAGAGCCTAAGATCATGGTTTGAGTATAGCTCTGTCTAATGTTTTTCCTTGAAGCACATTTAGGGAAAGTTCTAGACAATCATGCATACACAAGAATTAGGCTAAAAATCCTCACCACACAAGGAATCACAATCCTAGAAATTCACATACTTCATCGCATTAAGAGAATGACTTTCGACAAGCTAGTGACAAATCAAAAAGCCAAACCACAAAAGTATAATTCATGACAAGAGAGTGCTCATTCTCACATCTAAATGCCCTCCTTCTCTTTTCAAAAGCTCATGCACAATGTCAAGCAAGAAATATTGGTGGTACCTCATGAAGCAAGTGCACAAACGACTCAACAATACTCTAGACTTGATATTTTTCCTTAAAAAAGTCGCCTCTCAATCTATCATCGGGAAGTGCCAACCGTGTTCGGCAAAAAAAAAAGTACAAAGAAATCGCTCATTGGGAAAGAATTGTAGTATAAAGAAAACCCTTAGAGTTTATTCAAAGACTACTATCCAAAAAAGCGATACTATTAACAAGTAACGACGATTTACCCTTAAGAATGTTGTCACCCAATCTATCATAGGGCCAAAATCGTGCATCACATAACTAGTGGGTTACTCAGACTTCACCCCCTAACACAAATAAAGCATTGTCTTTGATGAGCATGGTAGAAAAAAGTAAGGAAGGAATAGGTGAAAGAACTCCCTAGGCCTTCTACTCATAACCGACGTCTGACTGGCATTTCACACCTTTGAACCGGTGTTTCATCGGGCTAACGTAGATGTGCCAGTGTTTAAGCAATTTTCTTCTAGGCCTTCTATTTGACATCTATGTTTCGCGCATTTGGACTTGCGCTTCACTGGTTTATCACCTGTTGCTCAATTTGAATTTGGCTTCTCTCACCTTTATCATATTTCATACCTATTCCATCCTTGCAAAATTAAAGACAACACAAACATAAAATAAAACAAAACAAAAGGAAAAGTAAGAACAAAAAGTAAAAGAACTTGGGTTGCCGTCCAATAAGTGCTTTAGTTAACGTCGTGGCTCGACAACTTCAACTTTCACCACTTTGCTCTCCACTTTGAGCATTTTAAAGACACCCCTAGCTTCTTATCCATTCTTCTACTCCGTTTGAGGGGTGGTGGTGTAAGCATCAAGGGACCAAGCAATGGATATTGCATCTTGTGTTTCTTGGCCCTTAAAAGAGGGAGGTGCTTTGGCCTTGTTGGCATGGCATACTCTAAGATGAAGCCACTTTGATCTTCCTCCTCAACTTCCTCCATTGACTTGGTCTCCTTAGTCTCCATTTTGTCAACCAAGTTCAATGTTGAAAAATGTTAAGAGGGCGGTCTAAGTCTCTCCCCTTTCAAGCATGCTTCTTTCTTGACATCCTCTTTTTCAAGTGCACTAGAGTCGTTGAGTGTGATTTGTTGGATGTCATTTGGAGACTCTAGTGTCACTTCTTCCACCTCGGCATCTTGCATTTTTATCATGTTGGTTGGTTGGGATACCTCTATGACTTCTTCAATACTCAGCTTGACTCCTTTGTCATCATCATTTTTAGCTTCCTCCCATAAGTCAAGTTGAACTATGATCCATTGTTCACTTCTTCTTGTTATGCTCCTCAATATCTCATCCGCTTCTTCTTTTGGAGTTTCACATTGCTTTATTATTAAGGAGTTGACGATACCATGGTGGAGGGGTTGTCATTCTTTTCCGCATTAGACTCCCACTCCAAAAAGGCTTGGAGCATGGCTTCCATGCGCCCACATGTATTTATCCTTCCCTCTCTTTCCATGGCTTCATTCCCTTCAAACTTAGGAGCACAACTTCTATCATAGCCACTATAACGAGAAGTGACCCCATTTGTGCATCCATCCCGATGTCTCCCATGACTACGACATAATGTGCATCCATACTAATCATAGGACGGAGAAAATGCACTCATCTCCCTTCTAGGGGCATATTTGCAATCTTGCCGATAGTGTGGACCTCCACAATAGGGACATGGGTCATAATAATAGGGGTTGCAACCAACAAACTTTCTTTCATTCCACGATGACATCATACAACTACAAACAACGAAAACAAAAAAAAAAGCAAAACAAGATGTAAAACAAAAATGCAAAACTAGTTCGAATCAATAAAAAACTAATGTCTTATCACAACTCAATTCTCCAGCAATGGTGCCATTTTTTATAACGTCCAAACTACTCTTCTTTTATGAAAGAGCGTAAATGGTCATTATATCAAAATAAATATCCTGACGAATGTCGGGGTCGAATCCCACAGAGAATTGAGTTGATAATTTAAAAGTTATAAACTAATTCAAACTAGAACGCATAATTGTTCAACATTTGAAAAGTAAATTTGGGGGGAAATTAAAGGGAAAAACACTATATAATTCTAAATTAGAACTAATTGGGGGGAATTCTGATTGAAACAATCACAAGTGAGAGGCTAGAGGCATTCTATAGATGGGATCACAATTAAATAGCGAATTTCTTCAATGCCTTAGACTCAAAAATTAACATAGATAGCAGTGGATAGTTCACATTCTCTTGGTTTTCAACCGCGAGAATGTTTATGCCTTGGATTCTTTCAAACCCCAAAGCCAATTAACGAAATCCACCACAAAAACTTGAGGAAGGACAAGCTATTCCTAGACTTGCCCTTGAATAGAGTGAAAATATGGGTATTAACTATCTGTCACGCCCCGCCTTGGGGGGTATGACTGGCACCTGGTACCCTAGTAGGACTTGGACTGCTAACTGGTGAGCCTAAGCACATCTGGTGCCTGGCTAGCTCTAT
>JACEIK010003644.1:15389-25777 GCA_018107945.1 Datura stramonium | reverse complement strand
TTTTTCTAGCATGTATGGCATTCTAAAACTCTTAACCAACATGCGAATAGACCATCTACATGTCAAGAATTTACGGGGTGTAACACTATCCCTACCTTAATCCCATGTACTAACACTCTAAATCCTCACTACTTGTCACCACCAAACGTACACCCAGATCATAGACAGGGGACAAGGAGCTCCGAGAGACCCCAAGTCGACCCATGGCATAAGCATATATCTAATTCAATCACATGAGCAGAAAACTTAGCATAGAGAAGGAAATCATAACATAACATGAGGTATAAAAAGTAAAATACTGATACAATATGACGGAATATAACTTTTAGTCTGATAAGCCTCTAAACATGAAAGGAGGATTGATAAGACAATTCCCCGACTAATCCAACATCCAAAAACTGAAGGAATACATAGAGTGTGAATATGCAGCCCTCGGAACATGAGGACTCGCCCAATACGCAGAGAGCAAGTTCGAGTCTATCTACGGGTGAGGATGCGCCTGAGAACTAGGACTTGTATCATGAGACGATACATCATAGGAAGTATGCGGTCAATACGTGGAATGTATTGAGTATGCAAGGTAAGTAAAATAGAAATTTAAAATATGCATATAAATCATAAGTGATCATAAGAATAGGACAACATGCTCATAACATAATTATCGTAATATAAAATAAGGCTCAAGGTTTTCGAAACATTTGCAACGTAAACATAATCATAATCATAATAGAAGAGACTTACTTAACCTAACTTGAGCTAATATTCATAATCATAAACATGCATAAATCATGAGGAACAGTGGGAGATTCTCTTAGCCGACATACCCCATATGAGCACACATGAGGCCCGACTTGTAACCCTAATCGGGAGGGTGTTCGTACATTTCCATGGATAGGAACCATGAAGGGCGTGATCACAGAAAAAAAGGGCCAATTTTTTCAGGGACAAACATGAAAGGGTCCCAACATACCTACGGTGGCACGTAGTTCATGAGATCCGAGGCTTAACATGGGCCACGAACCTACTCGGTGTTCGATACTACTCCCAAAACATATATAGTGTTCATAATAATACATGCATAGTTCATGGGCTAGTCAAATGATGATAATCATAAACATGCTTGAACATATATGAACTAGCCATGACTTGAGGCCCGTGGGTCGGCTAAAAACATAATTCATGATTGATAAAATTCATGCATACTTGTCGATCATGCATGTAGCTTGAAATTCATAAGTTCATAATAGATAACGTAATAAATTCATAAATAAATTCATAATTCACGTTGGGCTTATCAAAAACACCAATGGATCAATGGATCATAAATCGATTCATCATGGGGCATTCATAATCAAATTGTTTAAAAATTTAAAATCAATAATATTATACTCAATTTAAATCTCAAAGATGATCAAAATCAGTAGATTATGATAAGATTTCAGAATCACAAGACCCATTATTAAATCTCTTAATTTTATACAAGTCAAATACAAAACCCCATGAGTTGTTGATAATTTATAAGTAAAATCATTGATTAGGAGCATGGGTGTGGAAGAATCCACCCATTGAGGACCTTACATACCTGGGATTCTCAACTCCTAACTCTCCTTAAAAGCCCAAGAATGAAATCGAAGGAATTGAGGTGAAAAGCTTGAAATCTCACCTTGAATCCCCTATCAAAGTTCTTTCATGCATGAATGAGAGTTTAGAATAGGTCATCCTCTTAAAACCCAACTTTTCCCAAGACAAAACGACTTAATTTAGGGCCTTATATCGTAAAAAGTCACAAATACCCTTAATAAACCTGCCCTGAAAACTGCCCGGGTAGAACCCACGAGTGGTACAAACGAGTCGTGGAACCCACCCACGACCCATCCTACCTTCTCATTGAAACCACTGTAGAAAGCTAATTCTTGAAATTGTACCATAGACACACAAGACGGATCATCCTAAGCTTCAACGGACCGTTCCTTTGGTAGTTCCTTCCTTCTTCTGAAATTCTACACTTCTATTCCACGAGTTTCACCATGACTTGCTGTAAGCTTCAACGGGGCATGGTTACCACCCGTTGTCTCCACTGTGACAGCCCACAGCTCTACCGCGACTTCTAACAACGGATCGTCATTCCTCACAACAGGCCATTGTAACACCTATTTCTAGTTCATCCATCTAGGCTGACTCCTTACCACGACCACCACGACGGCCCGTGGTTACTTACCACGGGTCGTGGTACCTGTCGTTCTGCAACCTTTTTCCCAATTTTCAGCATTTTGCATTTTAGCTTCCCAGATTTAATCCTATGAACTTCTGGGCTATTATACTACTATCTTCTCACCCAATTCTCACCATTCTATTTCAAGCAAAAGCAAGAAAAGTAAAGCATAATTCATTTTGCAACCATCAATTTTAGCAATTATAACTTGGAAGAAAATAGTAGATCTATAATTCAATAAGAATCCAAGAGAAATTTATCAAAACACAATCAAATTAATAAACCCACCATGAATATACCTCTAGCTATAAAATTAGTAAAGCGTACTTAAAGTTAGAGAGAAGATACCAAGAGGATTCCCCTTACATTCATTACATTAGCTTCACAAATTTGCTTCATAAGCTCTTACAATAATGGTGGAATTCCCCCAATTTGGGTTAAAGAAAAAGAAGAAAAAAAGTACTACCTAACTCTACAAATATATGGTGCAAGAGATCTACCAAAAATTCTATGAAAAATATGAAGTCTAGATGATTGAATGAATGGTGTACAATGATGAAAAAGATGAAGTCCACATGATTGAATGAATGGTGTACAATGATAAATATGTAGATATCTGTACTTTCTTGTGTACAACTTTTCCCAAATACCCTTAAAGATTATAGATGCTTTGGAGACCTTTCTGGACCCTTTTACCCTTCATTAGACGGCCTCTCCGGGGAGGAACCGACATTTCGCCGGTGGCAATCCCCGGAGCACCAAACTTTAGCCAGTTGAAAATAGTGTCATGGTAGGGGGAACCGGTTGTTTAATGGGTGTTTAGCTGATGCCATTTCGTGAAGGGCCGGTTTTATAGCTGGTCTGGGCAGTAGCTTTGGTGTTTCTCCCTTCCAGACCCGCATTTAGCCGATTCAAAGCATGCCTTTGCACCTCTTTTTGAGCGCAAATCTTCTATTATCTTTTGCCCCTCTCCTTCATATGCTAACTCATAAAATTTCATCTCAAACATCATGTGTTTTTCTCGATTTCATGCTTTCTCTACTCACGTGAAGTACCTACAAAGAATTCAAGAGAAAGGGAATAAAATCCATATAAATGACTCAAAAACTAGCAAAAAAACTCATGGTTAGGAGCCTAATGAGTTGGTAAATTTCCAACTCATCATATGAAAAATATGCAACCCTTTCAACTTTCATAACGAGCCTGATGATCAGCTATAGTGAGGACTGGAGTTGTGGGAGTGATGGTCCCCTTCATCTTTGCGACATAAATCATCTTGCCTGCAGAGGTAGACGAAGGTCTGCCTTTTCCTTCTCAATGCCTACTCCTTGCAAAAACTGGGTCAAAAGACTGCCACAACAATATTTCCGCCCACAGTTGTCCCTCAATCTCCTCATGTTGTCCCAAAGCACCACACCAAAGTTGATGGCTATCCCTTTCATAAGCATGTACACCAACACAACCTGCTCTCTAGTGATGTCTGTCACGATTTGAACATAGGCCCAGATCAAGACATGGGACAAACAACCCCGAGATGCTGCAAGTCGACCCATAGCATGAACATGACATCTAACTCAATCATAGTAAAGCGGAATATTAACATGATTAACAAAGCGGAATTCTGATAATCTCATAACATCGGAAAACATAACTCAAGTCTGTAGCTGAATCCTAAATACACACTATGTCTGAAAAGCCTCTACTACTGATGAGTTGATGGGACAAGACCCCAGCTAACTCACTAAAGTCTGAAACTAAAAGTACTAGATACAACTGAAAAGAAGGGCCCTAAAATGATGGGGACTCACCACTCTAGCTGATAAGTGCTAGTGTTGCAGGTCTGGCTAATGGCGAAACTGAGCCTGAATATCCGAGCCTGTATCATGAAACAATACAACATAGAGTATGCAGTCAGTACGTTGAATGTACCGAGTATGTAAGATAAGTAAAACTGCTAAGTACATAAACCCAAAAAGCATGGATATCATAAAACATAATAAAGATAAGATTCTGAGAGTAGGGCTTGCATTATATTTTTTGAAATCATGATCTGAATATAACTAAATATCATAACTGAATAGAATAACCCAAAGCTGAAAACTAATAATCATAATTAAAACTGAACATTGGGTTAAACCTGCTGAAAACATAATAAAATCATGAAGAACAATGGGAGACTCGTCAAATAATCGACATTACAAATGATAGAGCTTACATGGTCTCGACTATCACACTCATGTGAGCAGAGCCGTCCAAAGCCTTGCCAGAGCTAAGGACACTACCATGATATCGATTCAAGCTCAAGTCCTCTTGGGGGAAGGGGAAGCTCACAAGGGAGTTCCCAATGTATATATGTAAACCTACGTTAGCGCACAGTTTTGAGGAATAGGGTTGACTGACCCTTAGCCTACTCGGTGCTAGACACTACTCTAAAAAATAGTCGTATGCTCTCCATCATTTTTCAAAGAAGCTGAACCATCATCTAGTGACGAAGTTGAATTGTAATAATACATGCAAAATCTGAAAACATAACAGGAGGAGCCTCGGGCTCAAACCATACCATAAGTTAAAAATGGTGGGAGTGTAGACTCCAAAATCCATGTGGTAAGCTAATACATGAAATTTAGATAAATCATGAAACATACTTGATCATATGGACTTGCCCAATACTTAAACATGGTTGACATAGACTTGATCATTCGAAAACATGAACATAGACATGGGTAAATCGAAATCAAACTTTCTTCATATATATATATATCATCATGCTTGAATACATATTTCATAGATCTCAACTTTCATAAACTTTCATGGATGGGCATCATAATTTGTAAAACATAAAAACATAATTTATAATTGAAAACATTGTAAAATATGCCCATTAATCATAATTCAACATTTGAAACATGCTTAGATAATACCCACAATTCAAACTTAGAGAATTCACATGTTGGGTTAAAGCCCTATTGATTCATCAACTAGAATTTCATGAAACAGGGATTGGGCATGGGTGTAGATGGATACAACCATTCATAGCCTTACATACCTATAGAAATCTATTTTCACAACTTTCTTGATTGCCAAATGGAAATTTAGGGAAGAACTTGCGGAATCTAGGCTTGATCACCCTTAGGAGATTCTATACTTGAATGCATGGAAGTGAATAGGTCTAAAATGAACTTACCTCTCTTAAAACACACTATTCTGAGCTTAAAATGACGTAGTTTAGGCCTTAGGAACTTAGGATATATTATGGAAAAGCCCTTAATAATTCGCAGGGAAAAATATATTGCTAGTCCCAACGAGTGACTGGATGACTCGTTCCCAATCACCATGACTCGCTGTCCTCCTCTTGTCGTCTTCACATGGAATTCTCAACACTGGTCACCAAGAGGGACCCGACGACTGGTGTTGTACCCTAAGACTCGTGGTGACGACCCATTAGGGACACTGCCAAAAACATTCAATCTTCAATTAACTCTTGACCACGAACCACTCAACATATCGTGGTGCTGACCATAACTCGTGGTCACACCCGTGGTCACCTCAAGACACAAAATTCCAACCCAATCCAAGATCCTCCCACGAGTCACTCAACAACTCGTGGTGCAACCCAGGGTCACTAGATGACTTGTCCTGTGACCTAGTGTAAAAAATCCTCTTTCTTCCGTTTCAACTCTCGCGTCTGATCTTAGGGTTTTCGGGGTGTTACAATATCTCCCCCTTGGGAACATTTGTCCTCGAATATGGGAAAACATACTAAAAAGAAGAGAAATACTACCATCATACTCAAATACTGAACATACAGGCTGGAAACTAATGGAGTGATTGACTCCAGACTAAAACATGACTTAACTGAATTCATGAATCACACATAAATTTATTGACATGAAAGAAACTGGGGCATATGAGCTGAACATGATACTGAATTGAGTACTAAGGAGGAAACTGATACCTCAAGCTGAATTTGAGCCCGAAGGGAATAGATGTGGGTATTTAGCCATCATATCTGCTTCAGCTTCACACGTAGCTCCCTCAACATGATGGTTCATCCACAGAACCTTGACTAAGGCTACTTCTTTGTTTCTTATCTTTCGAACCTGATGATAAAGTATTTCCACCGAAATGTCCTCAAAACTAAGGCTATGCTTCAGACCTACACTCTATACCGAAAAAACCATAGATTGATCACCCAAACACTTCTTTAAGAGCGATACACAGAAAACTAGATGGATTGAAGTTAATTCTAGGGGCAACTCCAATTCATATGCTACCTTGCAAACCCATTTCACAATTCGATATGGACCAACATAATAGGGGCTGAGTTTCCCTTTCTTTCCGAACCTCATCACTCCTTTCATGGGAGAAACCTTTAGAAACACCCTATCATCAACTTCAAACTCAAGCTCCCTCCTCCTCACATCCGTATAGGGCTTTTGGCGACTCTGAGCTGTTTTCAACTTGTCCCTTTATAAGCTAAACTTTCTCCATAGCCTCATGGACTGAATTTGTACCTACCAATGTAGTTTCACCGACCTCAAACCAACCAATAGGTAATTTATACCTTTGCCCATAAAGATCCTCACACAGAGCCATCTGAATGCTAGAACGGTAGTTGTTGTTATATGCAAACTCAATGAGGTGCAAACGATCATCCCAATGACCCTTGAAGTCAATCACACACGCTCTCAACATATTCTCAAGAATCTGAATGCTCCACTACGGCTGACCGTCCGTTTGCGAGTGAAAGGTTGTGCTAAGCTTGACCTGAGTACCAAGTCCATTCTGAAATGATCTCCAAAACTGGGAGGTAAACTAAGTACCTCTATTTGATATGATGGAAAAGGGCACTCCATGCAACCGAACTAACTCCCAAATGTATAACTTAGCATAATCCTCCACTAAATAAGTCATTTTGACCAGTCGGAAATGAACTACCTTAGTCAACCTATCCACAACCACCCAATTAGAGTCATACTGTCGACGAGTGCGACGCAACCCTATAATGAAGTCCATATTGATCTCCTCCCACTTCCAAGTAGGATACTAATATCTTTAAGCACACCTACAGGTCCTTGATGTTCCACTTTTACCTGTTGACAATTCGGACACTTTTAGCCACAATTCTACTATATCCTTCTTCATGCCACTCCACCAATAAACTTCCCATAGGTCACGATACATCTTGGTGGCACCTGTATGTATAGAGTATCTAGAACCATGAGCCTCATGCAACATCCGATCTCTCAAATCATCAACACCTGAAACACACAAGTGACCCTGATATCGAAGCACCCCATCTCCCCCTTTAGAGAAGATTTCTACCTTCTAATTCTCAACAGCTTCCTTCAACTTTACCAAAATAGGATCCTCATATTGTATAGCTTTAACTTTGGTCTCTAAGGATGATTCTGACTCATTCTGAACAATGACACCACCATTTGTCGAGTCAACAAGATGGAATCCTAGCCGTGTAAGCTGATGTACATCCTTCACTCACTCCTTCCTTTCCTTATCAATATGGGACACACTCTCCATGGAAAGCCTTCTAAGAGAATACGCCACGAAATTAGCCTTCCCAGATGATAGAGAACACTCATATCATAATCCTTTAAAAGCTCTAACCGCTTTCTTTGACGTAGATTCAAATCCTTTTGGGTAAACACGTACTTTAGGCTTTGGTGGTCCGTAAACACATCTACATGGACCTCGTAAAGATAGTGTCTCCAAATCTTCAAGGCAAATACTACTGTTGCTAATTCGAGATCATGAGCCGGGTAATTCTTTTCATGAACCTTCAGTTTCCTGGAAGCATAAGTTATGACCTTATCGTGCTGCATGAGTACACAACAAAGGTCGATCCTCCAAGCATCACAATATACCACAAACCCATCGGTGCCCTCAGGTAGGGTCAACACCGGTGCTGAGGTGAGTCGAGTCTTCAACTTTTGGAAGCTCTTCTCACAAGCCTCCGACCATTGAAAATTCACTTTCTTCTAGGTCAATATGGTCAACGGCGCTGCAGTAGATGAAAACCTCTCAACAAACCTCCGATAGTAACAAGCTAAACCCAAGAAACTCTTGATATTTGAAGGACTCACTGGTTTAGGCCTATTCTCACTTCCTCCATCTTTTTAGAGTCCACCTACACACCCTCACTTGACACCATATGACCTAGAAATTTCACTAAGTTCAACCAAAACTCACATTTACTGAATTTAGCATACAACTGGTGAACCTTAATAGTCTGTAGCACCACTCTCAAATGAGCCGTATGCTACTCCTTACTCCGAGAGTATATGAGAATATCATCTATGAACACAATCACGAACATATCCAAATATGGCTTGAAAACCCTATTCATCAAATCCATAAAACCTACAGGAGCATTTGTTATTCTAAAAGACATAACTACAAAATCATAGTGACCATACCGAAACCTGAAGGTTGTCTTGGGGATGTCACTCTCCCAAACCCTGAGCTGATGGTATCCGAATCTGAGGTCTATCTTAGAAAAGAACTTAGCACCCTAAGGCTGGTCAAACAATGGGAAGAGGACACATGTTCTTGATGGTAACTTTGTTCAATTGCCGCTAATCAATGCACATACGAAGAGAACCATCCTTCTTGCAGAAAAAGAGAACTGGTGCACCCCATGGGATTTGCTACGTCTGATGAATCCTTGTATAAGAGGTCTTTCAATTGCTCCTTCAACTCCTTTAGATTAGTTGGAGCCATTATGTAAGGAGTGATAGATATAGGATGCGTATCAGAAAGAAGGTCAATACCAAAATCAATCTCCCACTCGGGAGGAATTCCTGGGAAATCATCTGGAAACACCTCTGGATATTCAGACACTATGGGAACTGACTGGATAGTTGGGGTTTCGGGCGTAGCATCCTAAACCCTAATTAGATGGTACACCCAATCTTTGGAAATCATTATTCTTAACATAAGGTAGGAAATGAAGCAACCTACAGGCACAACTTAACTACCCTTCCACTCTAAGACTAGTTCATCCGAAAATCTGAACTCTACTACAAGGGTTCTACCATTGTCTGAGGCATAGCATGCATGTACCAAATCCATGCCGAAGATAACATCAAAATTGGTCATGGGTAACTATACTAAACCTGCTGAGGTGACTTTCCGAAAAACTATGATAGGGCAATTTTTATATACCGTCTAGCTATAATTGAATCACCGACTGGAGTAGAGACTGAGAAGGGTTCTGATAGGATTTCGAGAATTACTCCAAAACTACTAGCAACATAGGGCGTCACAAAATACAAAGTAGCCCCTGGATCTAGCAATGCATATACATCAAGGTGGAACACTCATAACACAATAGTGACTACATCTAGGGAGACCTCCTGCTCCAGCCGAGATGCTAGGGCATATAATCTGTTTTGACGCTGACCACCACCCACACTAGTAGATGCCCCCTACTAGGCTGGCGTGCTGGTGGAGCTGCTGAATTGGAGGTTGGGCCTTGGACTCCATCATGAATCTCTATGGCTGTTGGGCAATCCCTAAGCATATGTCCTGGATTCCCACACACGGAACAAGTACTTGAACCTGCTAAGCATTGACCTACGTGTCTCCGACCACATCTGCTACATTCTAGAGTGCTTGTCTCTGAGGGTCTTCTACCCTGACCTCTAGAGCCTGATGCTTGTCCCCTCAAATCGCGCCTAGATCTCGATGGCACACCCATAGCCAAAGGCTCTGGGGCTGAAGACCTCGGGTGGGACTACTTAAAGTGCTCACTAGGTGTCACGCCCCACCTTGGAAGGCATGACTAGCATCTGGTGCCCTACTAGGATCTAAACTGACTTAACTAGGCTGGTGCACTCTTGGTGCAGGCTTACTCCCCAAATCAAGAAAATAACGAGATATATCTCGGCTATAAATACAACCTCCAACTGACAAGACCTTATAGCCACCTGTAAAGGAAAATAACTAACCAGAAACAGGCAATAATAGGGAATCTTATGTGGGCCGACAAGACCACCATGATATCTAGTTATGACTGTAAAGTAAATCCAGTTCTAAGGTAAACTATGTTCGGCAAGGCTGCTAACTGGCAGCTAAACAAGGACCCACACGGCCAATACATAAACTAATACACATATGGGCCCCACACGGCCAATAACAGCTAACTATAGGGAAATAG
>JACEIK010003643.1:107370-134496 GCA_018107945.1 Datura stramonium | reverse complement strand
GCTCCTTGCTGCTTAATACCTCGGTATCTAGAGTTAATTTGAGTTTGGACCGTGTTTGACGGCGTAATCGGATGAATATTTGTAAGGAATCTTCGTTCTCTCTGTTTTCCCTCGGTTTCTCTGGAAATTATATGAATTATATCATTAAAAATCGAAGTGAGGGCTTATATACTTGGTCATGGACAGGGCCTCCGTGACACGCTGCCATCGCGGAGGCCCTCCCTCCGTGGCACGTTGCCATCGCGAAGGGGCTCTGCCCCGGCTCCTCCCGCGATGGTTCGGCGAGTCTCTTATCCGGTCTTTCCCCGGGCCTTTTCCTAGCATGTATGGAATTCAAAAACTCTTAACCAACATGTGAATAGGCCGTCTCCATGTTGAGAATTTATGGGGTGTAACAATACCCTCCCTAGTTTTAGATCTTATAACGATAGTACACAGACTCCGATTGTACAGTTGAGGTGAGATAGTTACTCAGATACTGTTTTGTTGTTCTTTTTATCATTATTGTTGATTGCTCACTTACTTGTGGTGGAGCTATGTTATATAGTTGTTTGTAGCATCCTGTGAGATGCCTATGTTGGACTTTTCTGCGTTTTAGGTTTCCGTATAGTCCATATTACAGAGGAGACTCTGCCAAAACTTTTCTGGAAATGTCTAAGAATAGAGCCTCTTAAGATTGAATTGCACTCGAAGACAAATGTCCCTAAAGGGGGGATGATGTTACACCATGTAGGTTTTCATTGCTTAACGGATGTGTCATGTGCATGTCGAGAGTTTCTAGAGTAAGGCAAACACGGGGGAAGGCTCGAAGGTGAATGCGCTAGCAAGTTCTCGAGTGAGCGGGCAAAAGGAGATTGGGGGCAGGTGCTGTGGGCATTGTGTCGCGCACCCTCCCCCATGCAGGGAGCGACACGCCGTAGACCCCCTGCACCGTCTCTACATATATATAAGTTAAGTTGGGTGGTTGGTTTCATTCCAAAATATTTCCCAAATTGAGACCAGTGACTTATATTACTTTCCCTCGAGATTTTCATCAAAGTAAAGATAAATTACGCTATCAAATCACTTTTGATTGAAAATTCTTATTGGGTAGTAAATATCGAGCCTAGAAGAACGTATCTATGAAGTTAAATCTTTGAAATTGGCTCGGTTTGATGGTGCCTTGGTGGGTAAAGGTCGTAGAAATTACCTTTAACTATGAGTAGTATGTCTACAAGTGATAGTAAGTATTTTTACCCTTCTAATCTATAAGAATTCATAAGATTTTGCCGAATTGGACTCATTTTGACTTATTATCATTGTGTCTTGTGGGCTACAGTTACTGGCCTAATTCTTGAATTAAAAAGTCGTATTTCCTTGGTAGAAAAGCTAGAATATGGAGGGATTAAAAGTTGTTGATCGAAGAAGGATTGATTGAGCATAATTCGGCAATTGTGGTATGTTTACACTAACCTATTTTTTCAAGTTATTCTCGTCGTATAGTTGATATGACTTGTACCTTCATAGTAGTTTATGATTGTACATGTTGTGGTTAGCTTCTATGAGATGAAATGACATTATAGTATAATATCCCTTGTTGGGGAGGACTATATGCAGTTTTGGCTATTGCTAGAAGTGACGTAGAGATTTCCTGTTTGCATATTTACCATCAAGAGGAACTAGTAATGGTTTGCTACCGTACCAAGGTCATAGAGGCTTTTGGCTAGCTGTTGAGCGTACTTTGTTAAATTGGGCAGCATAGGGTGCAACTTAGCGATATAACTTTCTATTTTGATGCCTATATACACAGTAAAGCTCGCCTACAGGCCGTTGGATTACCTTGATCCTACAGGGCTAGAATCTGGGTAATATAGTTTTACCTACAAGCTAGTAGCACAATTGCCTAATGAACTAAGTGGTAGCTTGCTAGGTGAACTACATATTGTCAATGACCGTATAGTTTTATTTGACTTAGAGCTTGTCGTATAGGTCACTCAAGAAACCACCCTAGCTGTTAGAAGTCTAAAAGGTTACGTGACAACCTAAATAGGGATCTTATTAGCTGTTATATCTGGGGCTAATGCCTCTGGATTTCATAAAGATACCCACGTACATGTTGTATAAAAGGTGTAAGTCTAAGTATACTTTCCTACGGGGCTACAGCTTGCTCATAGGAGCTATATGACACCTGGGAAAACTAGACTGAGGCTTGCATAGCCATATTGAAGTCTATTCACTTATGGACTTCCCTTATGCTGCAGTGGCATCTGTGACCCTCAATAGAGCCCAATGTTCTCAGGGTGCAGTTACAGGAGCCTAAATGGCTCCTATATAGATACAAGAGCTCAAATGGCTCAAATACAGATACAAGAACCCAAATGGCTCATAGATACAGGAGCCCAGATGGCACATATATAGATATAGGAGCCTAGATGACGCAGATATAGATACTGGAGCCCAAATGACTCAAATATAAATGCAGGGGACCAGATGGCTCAAATACAGATTTAGGAGTCTAGATGACTCAGATATAGTTATAGGATCCCAAAAGGCTCGGATCCAGTCTTAAAGGTTGAGTATCCCTTAGTTGTAGCTTGCCTACGGGGCTATAGTAATATAGATAGGAGTGCTTGAGTTGTTTGCACTTGATGGGGCTTAATGGGGGTCCAGGTAGGTTCTTGTTTGTAAATTTGCCTGCTAGGTATAGTTCATGTTTGGGAGATTGTTCAGGTTAACTTCTGGCCCTTATTGCTGATTACTTCTAGTTCCTTATCAACTTTTATTCAGTTATTATTTCTGCCTGACATATTTGGTACATATTATATTGATGCCCACGCATGGGTTGTTGCATACTTGCCTGCTGGTTTAGATAGACTAGTTCCAAGACCTCCTTAGTAGCTGTTCAGAGTCATTGGAGTGGCCAACTACTTTCCTCTAGAGTTGTCAGACATTAGAGGTTTGCCTGTCTTTTGTTGTATAGTTTTTGGTTAGGCCCTGGCCCTGTCTCGACCAATATCTTACTCTTAAAGGCTTACATACCATAGTTCTTGATTAGATATGCGTTGTTGGCCATGTAGGGACTAGTTGTGTTATCTATTAGCAACCTTGTCAGCTTATATGTATGTATATGTGTGCCTACTTAACTTCAATTATGATTTATTCGGCATGGTGGTCTTGTTGGCCCACTTAGGATGAAGCAATTATTGCACTGTTGGGTTAGCTATTTTTGCATAGGATTATGTTGCGGCCTTGTCGGCCTATGTCTATGTTTTGAGATGAGATATAGCTGATTGTTTTTTTGAATATGTGTTGCTGGTAGCACTAGAGGTGTATATGTCCAGCCAGGTCAGCTCAGAGTCCATTGTGGCATTAGGTTCCAGTTATGCCTCCCAAGGTGGGGTGTGTCATATTCATCATTAACATATTACTTCTTTCCTATTCCCTATAGGATCGACCCTAACCTAGTTGGGTTACTATATATTTGAAAGTTATCGCTTTATACTTCATTGCGAGGTGTAATTTGTGCGTGATCAAGTAATTTGATAGTGATCGCTTAAGTTCATTAGATAATTCAATCAAAGCTCTAACAATCCACTCAACATGCATAAAATATCATTATTTAAAGGTCACAAATTGAAATAACTTAGCTTATAGAACTAACCCAACAAGATATATTTATGCCAATATGAATCTTATGTAATTTAGCAATCAACATATACCAAAATCTCGCCATTATGCGCCTCTCACTATTTGGAGAGATTCTCTTTCACTCACATGATATATTGTAACACCCCGAAAGTTTTTAAGATCAGATGCCAGACTTAAAGAAAGAATTCAGACAGAAGGTGGAAGTTTTGCCACAGAACGAGTCGTGGTACGACTCATTAGGTGACCCCATGAGTCGTGGTTAGACACATGAGGAGCAGTCAAGAGGTTCAGGATGGATCAATGACCACGGATGACCCAATGAGTCTTTAGGTAGACAATGACTTGTTAAGTCAGCCGTTGGGTAAATGTTGGAGATTAATGGCGAGGTCCCGAGGCAGTGAAGATCACAAAAGGAGGGATGAGTCGTTGTGCACCTGATGAATCGTCAAGTGACCCGTGGGCAGAGAATAGCAGAAAAAGGAAATTCAACCAATGTACTCCATGACTTGGCCCCACTAGTCGTTACCTACCCCACGACTCGTAGAGTGCCTCGTGGGGACTGGCAGGGTGGATTTTCCTGTATTTATGCAGGGGTGTTTTCATAAAATCCTACACTTCTAACTCCTAAACTACGTCGTTTTGAGTATGGTATGGGATGTTTTTAAGGGGATAACTAGCCTAAACCCTCATTCTATCAAAAATCACTCTCAAACTCTTCTTCCTCCTCTCTCTCAAGACTTAAGGATTCAACAAGGGTTTCCTCAAGGCTTCAAGATTCAAGTTCAAGTGGGATTTCTCTTAATCAGGTATGTGGGTTTTTAAACAAGTATATCCTTCCATCCTTGTGCCCTAAACTTTTTATTCAAAACCCTTATCTCTTGTTCTAGGAAAGCATGATCTAGGGTTTCGATTTATTGATGATTTCTTCTATTCCTTCAATGAATTATAAGACCCATTAGTATTAAATGTTATTTATGCTTATGGGATTATTTTTAATATCTTGAATTATGTACCTAATGGTGAAAATGCATGATTGTCATGTTTCCTAAATGAGATAGCATAAAACTTTGATTGGAGTTTCATTATTATTCACTTGATTATATCAAGACCTTGTATCCATGTCTAAAATATGTGAAGATCGTAAGATGTTACACCCCGTAAGTTTCTAAAGTTTAGTCTGCTTATTTGTATGTTAGTCAAGAGTTTTAGAGTACGACGATTACGAGTAAGGGCCCGGGGAAAGGTCGAACGAGCGTGGAACTGGGATTACGCGGGAGAAGGCCAGAGCAGGCCATAATAGGGGCGGCATGTCATGGACCCCCTCCCTGCGCGTTGGGCGCCGTGGCACACCCGTAAATTGGCACGATGGAGTCCATTTCATGGACCCCGTGTCCACCACCCAAGTTTTATATAAGTTCAATATTTTCATTTGGTTTCGTTTCAATTTAATAGATTTGCGACAAGAGAAGAGGAACATGCCATTTTCAGGTAATTTTTGTCTGTTTACACTACCAAACACTTCCCAAACTCAAATTAACTTAGGGTATCTATGTTTAAGCCTGTGGGGAATATTACTACAGAGTCATTTTCGTGAAGTTTGCCCGGCAAATTGTAACCTCTCTGAGTCAAAGTTGTTGGAAGTGCTTCAAACTAGTTTCTATATGATCATAGGCTTCAAGTAAGTATTTCTCCCTTTTGAGCTCTTGGTAAATATTACATTTTCGGTCGTGTTTTGCTAAGTTGAAGTATAGTCAATATTAATATCAAAAGTTATCAATTTACGCCGAATTCAGTATTGAAATTCATCTTTTTCTCCCAGTATAATGGTTACAGCTGAAGAGAGCTGGCGAATACAACAAAAAACTCAGCGGTTATTCAGGAAACGGAAATCGAGGCATGTAAGGCTTAACCCTCGGCAAGTATTCTCATTGTACAACATTAGGACTTATGTTTTCGAATAGAAGTAACGATTCCATATGCTGTAGATAATTGCTACATTAGATTGTGATTGGTTTGGGCATGTTGTAATTAACTGTTCCTGGTACATAAAGAGTAGATATGCTATGATTAGATACTATCAAGTAGATTATGGTTATATAAGATCTGGTTAACTTCTAGAAAATGTATATAGATTATGCTGTAGTATTCCTCATCGGNAGACTAGATAAGTATGATACACGCTAGAAGCGTCATAGAAACTCTTCTATTCTCTAGTTCATCGTGTCAGTATAATTGAATGTTTTATTTCTAGGCCTCAACCTTAGGAGCTAGTGAGAGTTATCGAGCCTGAGTTAGTAAGTTGACTAGTATAGGCGCAATTAGGCGATATAACTACTAGTTTGGTGCCTGTGTAGCCAAAATAGGACGCCTAGAGGCCACTGGCATACCTTTACGCCCCTGGGCCAGAAATCCAGATAGGAAGGCCATACCAGAGAGTTAGCAACTGAAGGTTTTCTAGTGAGCTGAGTGACAACCTGTCATCTAGTTACATACTAGCAGTAATTGTCAGTTCTAGGTTACTTGGCATTCACCTGGTAGATCACCTAGGAAGCAGTCCAATCATTCAGGTTAAATAGACCTGTGGATACCCTAAGGAAGGGAACCTTCTTCGCAGACAACGGCAGAGACAACTACCCAGCCTGTTCTTAGAAGCTACTCAGGTACAAATTGCCGTGAATGGCTAAGTTTAGGTAGACCTATCGTTAAAGCTAAGAATCACCCAGAAATGTCATATAAGATTGGACCAGACCAGGATAGGGTCTAAAGTACAAGCACTATGTAGTACAACAATACCCTAAGACTAAGAATGTTAGTAAGCTTCCTGTGGAGGGTTAGGGGTTGATCGCTCAGGAGCATGTTCGGCCAGTACTAGCCCTACAGTTGCCGTAAATAGAGGAATTGAGTAGTCAGTCATTCGCGACCCTGCAATTATTATGAGTTATAGATGTTCGGGCAGGACATACAGAGAGCTATGATGAACCAGTCAAAATCTCTCCCTATTCAGTCCAGACTATTAGAGATCATGATCACTATCAGGATCCTCTGATCAGAGAAAGGCGCATGACATTTCCTGCTAGCAGCTTTATAGACTATCCTAGGGGGCGAGCAACGATGGAGTTAGTCCTAGAAGGCCAATTACGCGTTTTGAGTGGCTAGATTGAGATGTTGGTACAACACCTTGGTTGGGGTTGCCCTCATTTAGGAGCCATCAATGACCACCCCAGGGTTACTAGCTATGTCGACGCCTATTAGGGGTGAGATTACGTCGCTCCAGAAGAGCGGCATGCCATTTGTGAGGGACGAAGATGGGGTCCCAGGTCCTCATATAGTCCATTCCATGGCTGGACTATTATATGTGGTATCGGCACCACACCCCCGTCAAGCCTGGTGCCTGGGGTGTAGATATAAGGAGTCCACCGGACTCAGACACTACTATAGATCAGGGGCCCAGTGGGCTCAATTGTATACCCAAGGGACTGGTATGTTGTCTATAGCACCAGTAGAGTCATAGAAACCTGGTTAGGGGTATATATATTAAAGTGCACTCACCAGGGCTTATGGGGGTCCCGAGTGGGTTATTCCATGATGGTTGTACCTTCCAGGCTTATGGGGTCCAGGTTAGGTTCTTGTTTGCATTCTTGTTTGCTAGCTATAGCTTATGAATATATGATTATAAAGTCATCTCTTATGTATGTGTAGTGTTTGATAGATGCAGGTTACGAATAAGCCAGCTTACAGGTTAATCCTTCCGCCTCTCCTTTCTACTTACCTTTAGTATTTCACCGCTTTCATTCAGCTCATTTACTGCCTTATATATTCGGTACATAGGGTTCAGTATCTTCAGTAGCAGTTGTTCAGAGTCCGCAGTTGGGTCAACTCCTTTCATTCAGAGTTTCCAGGTTGTAGAGATTTCTGTATTTCAGTTATATAGCATTGTGGGTAGGTTGGGGACCTGTCCCGACCACTATTTATACTCTTAGAGGCTTGCAGACTACAATCATCAGTTAGTTAGTTGTATGTTGGCCGTGTGGGGCCTTAATCAGTTATGCTTCATGTGTTGGCTGTGTGAGGCCTAGTATAGTAGCTCGTCTTTATTTCTGTTATAACTAGACAACATGGTGGCCTTGTAGGCCCGCATAGGATCCCTTTTATTTTCTATTGTTGGTTAGCTATTTTCGTTTATAGGTGGCTATACGGCCTTGTTGGCCTAAGGCTGCATTTACAGCGGAGATATAGCCTGTTGTTTTCTTGAATTGAGTCGTAGGCTAGCACTAGATGTGCATAAGCCTAGCCAGGTCAGTTAGTTGCCAGTGTGGCACCAGATGCCAGTCATGCTTCCCAAGGTGGGGCATGACAAACTTGGTATTAGAGCAGTTCGTATCCTAAGGAGTCTGCAAGCGTGTCTAGTAGATTCTTGCTTATAAATGTGTTGTGCACCACATTTTATGGGCAGGAGGCTGCGGGGCATGATAGTATGGTTACCCCTCCTTCTCAGACCGTGTTATAGAGAAGAATTGTATAGGGTTGAGTCCCTAAGCTTTCCTTGTTATGTCTGTCTAGGACAATGTTTGATATAAGACAGGCACCAACTAGTTTCAAGATAACTACAACAGCAGGAGGAGGTACCAGTGAGGTGCCACAGCTGGGAGACAGTCAGCCTAAGGACCATAGAAGACGCCTTTGATCTCTCCAGTATCCTCCCGAGGTACTAGGAACCTTATGATGTGATAAATAGGCCAGTGCCATCCCCAGTTCTCCCTACATCCGCAGAATAGAAGGTTAGGAGTATAGTACATATGTACATATAAGTTGGCTTACGTACTAGATATTTAGAAATAGCCAGGGGCAATAGTTGATGTTGAATTATTTGAGAAGTGTGAAGAAGGTGGATATTGCAGGATTCCTACCTGTGAATCTTCGGGTATTGTAAGGTTCCATACCTCAGTCCTGCCATAGTAAGATAGGGTTATTTTCCACCTCCTAGCTTGTTCTTAGAGTATAATAATAAGCGTAAGTACTAGTGCTATGGTGCCCAGAATGAATAATCAAGGAGGGCTAGAATTGTTGCCTCTGAGGAGGATTAGAGAGTAGTTATGGCCCTGAATATTTGCAAGTTATCTAGATGCTTACGGTAGTAAGCCCGGAAGGGGGATAAGATTGTCAATACCACTCGAGTGTGTATGAGAGAGTCCAACAATGATGATACCCTAGTAATATAAAGATCAAGTCAAAAAAAGTTTGAATCCGCCATACATGCTAATGATGGCATGACATACCTGCGAGATAATGGTTATGACCTTAGTTTGTGATACTGAAGGACGGGGGATCATATGAACAAAATAAGCCCGAGTGCGAGTCAGAAGGGATACAGGTCAATAGACCTGGTCGGTAACATCCTTGACAGTATGAGGTAGGAGGCACGAACCTCAGAGCTCAGTCCAAGGGAGTAAGAGGAACGACACAAGTATCTAATGGGGGAAAACTGGAATTACCCCCAGGTTGAAGCAAATTGGAAAAGTATGGGACCATTGATAGATGTTGAAAACTAAGCATTAGATTGACAGCTAAGAGATAGTGAGGTTGTAGCCTAGTCTGCTGCAATATCTCCACCAGTTGTGGAGGTAAAAGAGTACCGACATAGAGACTTTAACCTAGAAAATCCTAGAAACAAGGCCCAGTAGGGAGTCATTAGCCCTCAGGATAATAAGGGACGAAATGATAAGACCCAGAGGTTGACTCTATATTCCAAGGGTAGCAGAACTTTGATTAGTAGACCATACTTCCAGAATTTAATGAAAATGAAACGGGTCAAAAAGAGAGACCTATTGATGGCATGGGAAGTAAGAAGATACCATTGAATCATAGCAACAGAGCTCCAGTGATAGGTCCCAAAAAAGAGATGAGATAATAGGAACTGGGCAGACCAATATAGGAGGTGGCCATGCCTGCGAAGAAGTGGAATGTAATTGACCCGGATACAGTCAAAAGGTTATCTCATACCAAGTGCAATTTGACTTCACTTAAGCCGGTATAGAGAGGCTACTGAGGTTCATTTGTGTATTGCCAGATAAAATTATGTTGCGGTTAAGACTTATGCCAAGTTAAATATCCCAGAAGTAGTTGGAGTGCATGGAGCCCCAATATTGGCAAGATCTGACAGAGAGACGCAATCTATGACTAAGTTTTAGGAAAAGGCATTGAACAGACGACGACATATGTCAACTTAAGCACAGTTCTCGTACCCAAACAGGTGGCCAAGAAGAATATACAACTCAGACTCTAGAGGTCCCTTATAGATGCGAGTGGAAACCCCCTGTATGATGACTTAAAGCAGATAAATCGGAGGTTGGCAAACTCGGGCATGTTAAAACAGGAAGATGAAAAGAGTTAAACTTATCAAGGAATGGGTACTGATAGCTCAGGGTCGTCAAAGGTTTTACCCTAATGTGCAACACAAACAACTAAGGTTTAAAGAAGCGGTTGAGTATCCCCAAAAGCTTCACCGATGAAGGGCACTACGAGAATTAGAGAAAGGGCAAGTTTAGTCTTAGGTTCATTGGTCATATTGTATCTTCCCGAAAGCGGGAAAAGTGGCACATGAGCCAGAATTGCCTCCAGAACTGAAATTGGTTCATTCAATCTTTTGCATGCCAATGTTGTGGAATACCTACAAGAGACCCACCCCAAGTTGTGTCCCGTTGATGATGCTCAAGTTATTAAGGAACTAACCTATAGAGAGGTTCCAATTGCCATACTAGGTTAGTAAGTTCGAAGATTGAGAATTTAAAGATGTTGCCTCAATTAAAGTATTGTGACGGAATAAGAATAAGGAAGAGGTGACCTAGAAAGCTGAGGACGACATGAGATCCGGAGATCCTCATTTATTCCAGGATTAGTCCAGACTATGCAGTTGAGGTAAATTATTGATTCGTTTGCTGCTCTATGATTGTGTTACATATATTTCTTAGTTGATTAAAACATTATTGAGAAACAGCTGTTATAGTGTTATGTGAAGTACCTGTGTTGAACTTTTTTGCGTTTCAGGGTTTTTAGATAGTCCATGTTATAGGGGAGATTCTGTCAAAATTTCTCCAAATAGTAGTTAAAGGATCTAAATCCCCATGAGCTAAAACGACAGTCGAGGACGAATGTTCCTAAGGGGGGGAAGGATATTACACCCCATAAGTTCCTAAAGTTTAGTTGGCTTATTTGTATGTTCTTCAAGAGTTTTAGAGTATGACGTGTACGAGTAAGGGCCCAGGGAAGGGTCGAACGAGCATGGAATCGGGACCGCACGGGAGAAGGCCGGAGCAGGCTGCAACAGGGGCGACGTGTCACGAACCCCCTCCCTGCGTGTTAGGCGTCATGTCACACCCATAAATCAGCGTGATTTGTTCCGTGCCATGGATCCCATGTCCACCGCACAAATTTTATATAAGTTCAATATTTTCATTTGGTTTCATTTCAATTTAAAAGATTCGCGACAAGAGAAGAGGAACACACCATTTTCAGGTAATTCTCGTCCGTTTAAGCTACCAAACGCTGCCCAAACTCAAATTAACTTAGGGTATCTAAGTTTAAGCCTGTGGAGAACATTACTACGGAGTTATTTTCGTGAAATTCTCCAAGAAAATCGTAACATCTCTGAGTCAAAGTTGTCAAAATTGTTTCAAACTAGTTTCTATACGATCACAGGCTTCAAGTAAGTATTTCTCCCTTTTGAGCTCTTGGGAAATAATATGTTTTTGGCTGTTTTCGCTAAGTTGAAGTATAGTCAATATTAATATCGAAAGTTATCAATTTATGCCGAATTTGGTATTGAAATTCATCTCTTTCTCCCAGTATAATTGTTACAACTGAAGTGAGCTGGCGAATACTAGAGGAAACTCAACGGTTATTCAGGAAACAAAAATCGAGGTATGTAAGGCTTAACTCTCGGCAAGTATTCTCGTCGTAAAACATTACGACTTATGTTTTTGAATAGAAGTAACGATTCCATATGCTGTAGATAGTTGCTACCATTAGATTGTGATTGGGCATGTTGTAATTAACTGTTACTGGTACATAAAGTGTAGATATGTTGTGATTAGATGCTATCAAGTATATTATGATTATATAAGCTCTGGTTAGCTGCTAGAAAACGTATATAGATTATACCGCAGTATTCCTCATCAAGAAAGACAGGATAAGTACGATACGCGCTAGAAGCGTCATAGAAACTATTCTATTCTCTAGTCATCATGTTAGTAGAATTGTATGTTTTATTTACAAGCCTAAACCTTAGGAACTCGTGAGAGTTATCGAGCCTGAGTTAGTAAGTTGACAAGTATTGGTGAAATTAGGCGATATAACTACTAGTTTGGCACCTATGTAGCAAGAAAAGGATGCCCAGAGGCCATTGGAATACCTTTCTTCCCCTGGGCTAGAAATCCACATAGGAAGGCCATGTCGGAGAGTCAGCAGCCGAAGGTTTTCTAGTGAGCTGAGTGACAGCATGTCATCTAGTTACCTACTAGTAGTAATTGTCAGTTGCAGTTATCTTAGAATTCGCCCGGAAGATCACCAAGGAAGCAGTCCAATCATCCAAGTTAAATAGACCTGTGGGTACCCTAAGAAAGGGAACCTTATTCGCAAACAACGGCAAAGCCAACTACCCAGCCTGTTCTTAGAAGCTACTCATGTACAGATTGTCGTGAATGGCTAAGTCTAGGTAGACTTTTCCTTAAAGCTAGGAATCGCCCAAAAATGTCATATAAGATTGGACCAGACCAGGATAGGGTCTAAAGTACCAGCACTGTGTAGCACATCCCTACCCTCAGACTAAGAATATCAGTAAACTTCCTATGGAGGGTTAAGGGTCGAATGCTCAGGAGAATGTTCACCTAGTAGCAGCCCTACAAGTGTCCTAAATAGAGGAATTTTGTAGTCAGTCATTCGCGACCCCGCAGTTATTATGAGTTATAGATTTCCGGGAAGGACATATAGTGAGCTATGTTGAACCACTCCAAATCTTTCCCTATTCAGTCCAAACTATTAGAGATCATGATCACTATCAGGATCCTTTGATCAAAGACAATCGCGCAGCATGCCTGCTAGCAGCCTTATAGACTATCCTAGGGGGAGAGCAGTGTTGGCATTAGGCCCAGAAGGCCAATTATGCATTTTGAGTGGCTAGATTGAGATGTTGGTACAACACCTTAGTTGGGGTTTCCTTCACTTAGGAGCCATCTATTACCACCCTAGGTTACTATTTGTGTCGACACTTGCCAGGGGCAAGATGACGTCGCTCCAGAAAAGCGGCATTCCGTCCGCGAGGGACGAAGATGGGGTCCCAGGTTCTCATACAGTCCATTCCATGGCTGGACTATTACATTCTGTATCGGCACCACACCCTCGTCGAGCTCGGTGCCCGGGGTGAAAATATCAGGAGTCCACCGGACTCAGATACAGCTACAGATCAGGGGCCAAGTGGGCTCAGTTGTAGACCCAGGGGACTGGTAGGTTGGCTATAGCATCAGTCGAGTCATAGAAACCTGGTTAGGGGTATATAGATTGAAGTGCACTCACTAGGGCTTATGGGGGCCCCGAGTGGGTTATTCCGTACTTGTTGTAGCTTCTAGGCTTATGGAGGCCGGGTTAGGTTCTTGTTTGCATTCTTTTCTGCTAGCTATAGCTTATGAATATATGATTATGTGGTCATCGCTTATGTATGTGTAGTGTTTGCTAGATGCAAGTTACGAATAAGCTAGCTTACAGGTTAATCTTTTTGCCTCTCCTTTCTACTTACCTTTAGTATTTCACCGCTTTCATTCATCTCATTTAGTGCTTTGTATATTCGGTACATATTGTACTGACGCCTAGATATGGGGCGCTACATTACTTTCCTGCAGGTTTAGACAGACATGGTTCAGGATCTTCAGTAGCAGTTGTTCAGAGTCTGTAGTTGGGTCAGCTCCTTTCATTTGGAGTTTTCAAGTTGTAGAGATTTCTGTATTTCAGTTATATAGCACTGTGGGTAGGTCAGGGCCTTGTCCCGACCACTATTTGTACTCTTAGAGGCTTGCAGACTATAGTCATCAGTTAGTTAGTTGTATGCTGGTCGTGTGGGTCCTTAATCAGTTATGCTTCATGTGTTGGCCGTGTGAGGCCTAGTATAGTAGCTCATCTTCATTTCTATTATAACTAGACAACACGGTGGCCTTGTCGGCCCGCATAGTTTCCCTTATATAGCCTATTGTTGGTTATTTATTTTTGTTTACAAGTGGCTATACGACCTTTTCGACCGAAGGCTGCATTTACTGCAGAGATATAAGCCGTTGTTTTCTTGAATTGAGTCGCAGGCTCGCACTAGACGTGCATAAGCCTAGCTAGGTTAGTTAGTTGCCAGTGTGGCACCAGGTTGCCAGTCATGCTTCCCAAGGTGGGGTGTGACATAAGAATTCCCTTAAAAAACTAAATAATATGTTTTAATAGATATGTTAGGATGAGATTAGAACTTATGGGCTTGATCAATGGGAAGTATGTATCTATTTTCATTATTTTTTCGATGTAAATGTTTTGGGTATAAGGTGAACCTAGATAACGACATAACTATCGAATCTTCTTCACGAATTAGAGTAAATTTCGAAATGGGTTCCATGAAATAAATATGTGCTTATACCATGATCTCATTGCACATGTTTAAGGTATGAGTTAATTATATGGGCTTTCCGTAAATCTTGAATATATTAATCAATGTATACATCTTAAAGTGTGATTTAGACCTATGGATCCTACATGACTCTATGTTATATTTCATACGTTATGAACTCAGAATTTGAATGTTGTGGAGGTGTGTAAAGTATGATTTCAACCTATAGATATTCGTGAATGTAAAATGTGTGGATTAAATGATGATTTGGTACCATGATGATATGAATTATGAAGATAAAGCATGAGAATGATATGTCATACTTTTGGACTTATGGTTAGTAGAAAGTAGCCTTACTCCTTTCTAAATGAATGTCGTATGATGGAATCAGTAAATGCTCACGTTTATGATTAGCTGTAGCAGCTTAGACCAGATGAGTAATGTCAGATCAGTACCCCTCATGTTCTAGTATAGCCAGGGACTCTCCATAGCTGAGAATGTTTCCCTTAGTAAGCCAGGGACTCTCTATAGCCGAGAATGTTTCCCTTATTCAGTCAGGGAATCTCCATAGTCGCGAACGTTTACCTTAGATCAGTTGGGACTCTCCATAACAGAGAATTGACTCCCTTAGTTCAGGTTATCAGTTTGGCTCAGTTTGTATAGTTCAGACTTCAGTTTAAAATAGATAATATAGTCTCAATTATCAGCAGATATCCAGTACAATGTATGATATTAACTTCAACTTCAGCTCTCATTATATGTTTCGTGCCTGACCCCTTATTCATGAGTTTGATGATGCTTCAAATATGAGTTCAAAATGAAAGTTTCATGTTGATATGTGTATGTGACTCAGAAGATAGTTGTGGCATTCTAAATCAGTTACATGTCGATGTACAGTTTATTTCCTTCTAGTATACTTGTATGTTTAGTTTATTTACGTTTCCCTAAATGCTCAGTACATTCCAAGTACTGACTGCATACTTTATGTTCTATATTGTTTCATGATATATATTCAGGTATCCAGACTCAGCCCCGCAGGTAGACACACTCCTTCCTCCATCTCAGCGGATTTTGGTGAGTCCTTATCTCTTGAGGACGAGATCTATGTTTCTTATTTCAATTGTATTTCAGGTTTTAGACTTTAGGAGTTAGCTGGGGACCTGTCCCAGCAACTCATCAGTTTAGTAGAGGCTTTCAGACATGTGTAATCAGATTCAGTCTATGTATCAAAATTTTGTTAGATTATGTCCTTGAGTTTTAAATTCGATTCCTTACAGTTAGCTTCCGCTCAGTTATGTTTTTGTTAGTTGTTTCTATTATTAAGTGCTATGCTATGATTATGCCACAGGTCGACTTGGAGCCTCTCAGGGTTCCTTGTCCTGTGTTACGGCTAGGGTGTAAACTCGGGTCATGACATATATATAACAATTTGGACTTGGGCATAGATAAAACAAAATCACTCACTCTCGAAATGACGACCCATAGTCTTGCCCTTAGTGTAAATACCCCACTAATATAGTATATTGAATCTAAGATCAATTAGGACTTAAGATGTTTGTAATGTAGGCTAAAGGATAGGTAATAACTATTTGGCCAAGATACTGACTAATCTCACTAAGCACTTTAATACTTCACAACTCTTTTAATTTTCTAACGCATTCTTCAATCTTCCTATTTTTCTCCTTATACCTCCCTTTTGTTTTCACTTTTCAACTTAGGTGACTAGTAGGAATTATTTCCTCACTACATCACCCTCCTTGTTTTGCATTTTTCGCCTTTTTCTTTCCTTCTAATTTTCAAACTTTAGCTTTTCCCTTCTTCTTCTCACTTGTGCTCCTTTTATGAAAAATTTTCAATCAAGGTGTCTTAGGAGTCGTTTGAATCAAACAAAGGTCAATAGACAAAAGAAAAGAGACAAAGCTTCTAATATAGATATTAAAATACTAGGCTAAGGCTTAAAATGGCTAACTAGGATAATTACCCTAAAGTAGGTAACATAGGATACAAATAGGCTACCAAGGAAATGCCTATATCACTTCCTAGATTCAACATTCTCATTTCGTTTTGCACACACACCGAGCAAGTTCAAGACATCAAATTATAAGCACGAGTATACTATAAAAATCTTACTCACACAATGGTACAAATGGTTCATTATGCGAAAATCAAGATTACATAAACACATATATCCATGTTGAATGCATCACATTTAAAGATCAATTTTTTAAGCATAGGAGTCAAGTTTCAAAAGTATAAGTGTGTCTACCTTTTCATGCATTTTTTGAGTAAATCATGCAAAATATCGATGATACCTTAAGTGAAGCACCTAACATTCATAAGGACTCATGTTCTTTCTCTCCTATTAAGGACTAATTTTTTCTTAAGACGGTCGTCATTCATAAATCATCAGGAACAGTCACGACTATGACTCCAAACAATATCTAGACCCTCTAATTGGTTCTAAGGGACTATCCACTAGAAAAGTACTGAAAACAAAAATCAGGGGAACCAAAATAAATACAAAACCAAAAACATCACAAAAAGACTACAAGCCAGCAAGGATAAGTCATGCATCACAAAAAAAATCTAGGCCCACCATGAACAAATTTAGCAATCAAGGATGCATGGTATAAAGAAGTTTACTTCTCCTACCCCACACTTAATCAATAACGCTATCCTCAGTGCTAAAATAATAATGCATAAGTAGTCGGGACCCGAAAGATGGTGAACTATGCCTGAGCGGGGCGAANCCTAGGCCTAATCTTCGTTATCCATTCCTATCATTTTTGGGGGCATCTCTATTTCTCCATGCACCTTGGTCCCTATCTCTGACCCTAAACCTTTCATAATTATTGTTCCCACAGTAGTTCAAACCTTGATTTCCTTGGCTTTGACGCCAAGAGTCATGGTTGGAACCTTGGGTGTTGGCCTGGAAATCCCTCTAATTATTGACAAAATTAGCCTCCTCTTCCGCATCAGGGTAGTGATCTTCATACTTGGGCCCCTTTCCTTGAGCACTCACCGCATGCACCTTTTGTGTGTTCATTGTTGTTAGATTCTTGGTGACCAGTTCTAAATGGGGCTTGAGATGGGCAATATCTTGGTCCTGTTCTTCTTCCTTCGTCCACTACTCTGTTGTCATGCCTTTAAAATAGTTAATTGCAGTGGCCTCAGATTCTCTAGTGTGTCATGCCCTGTTGGTCTTTGTCATCTTATCCAGTATTTCACTGGCGTCTATAAAAGTTTGGGTCATCATGGACCCCTCTGCTATCCTATCTACTACAACTTTATTTGAGGCACTCAATGACCTGTAAGACACCTCCAGATGAACTTCCTCTAGAAGCTTGTGGTTTAGGACACTGCTTTTGCTTCTTTCTGAATCTTAGCCATTCCTCGTGTAAGGCTTCCCCAGGTGATTGTCTATAATTGTTAATTTCATCCCTTAACTGAATCATCCATTAGGGTGGGAAAAACCTCTCCAAAAGGTTGCATTAGCTCTGCCCAAGTAGTGATAGACTCATCTGGAAGCTCATTCAACCACAGAGTAGCTTCCCCTGCCAGTGAGAAAGGAAATAACTTGAGTCTAATGGCCTCTTGGGAAACCCCTGGCAGTCTGTAGCCACTGTAAGGCCCAGTGAAATTTATCAAGTACTAGTTTGTCTTTTCACTAGACAAACCATTGAACCCCTTCATGCTCACAAATTGCATCATTGTACTTGTGATATCAAACTTAGCATTAGCTAGTAGCAGGGGTGGAACAATGTCTCTAGTGTAGCCAACTTCTTCCTACTAATACTCCCTTTCGAAGAGCACATTTTGTACAGCATTACGTATATGAGAACAAGGGGGTTTTGTCTGTTCCTCTCTGCCAAGGCGGTAGCTATTTAGGCAACATCAGCTCTCCTAGCTGCATTAGCTAGTTGAGCTTATTCTGCCAATCACACAACAGTAACTCGTTATGCTTCAGTCATCTACTCCTGTGGGAGATTAAGTTGTGCCCTAGGGTTTGCCATGCTAACCTGTGTCAAATAAAAAAGAAAACAAAAACAAAAACCTAAATTATGAAATAAAAACTACAAGAAGAATTTAAACACCAATTAACTATTTCAACACCGTATTCCTGACAACAGAGCCAAAATTTGATCACGCACAAATTACATGTCACAATGAAGTATAAAACGGTTTTTCTTGATGTAGAGCATATTTACACATTTATTCACCATATTTTTATCATATTTGGCTATGTTTTGAGAACAATTTGTGTGTATTTTCTTGTGTTTTATGTGATTTATGTGAAAAAGAGCTAACAAGATTAGATGCTTTCAAGTATTAAAGTGATGGATTTGGGCTTAATTGTGACTAAAAAAGAGCAATGCTGGAAAAATAGGGTTGACAAAATGAGTATGATAAAATTTGGCATCGCATAGGCACATCTGTGCTATGGCCTGCACAACGCGTTGGCAAGGTTAGAGCAAGGAGAGGAGCGGTGCGCCAAGGCAGTGATTCCTTAAGCAGCGCGAGGCACTACCATGTCTAGATGTCCAGAAGTCAAATCCCAGTTCTACTAGGTACAGAAGCTACAAAATAAAATTCCAGTTCAAGAAGTAACAATGATGGCTTAATCTACTATTATATATACCCTCTCTTAACGTGTTTTAAGTGTGCTACCATAGTCGAAGTCCAATTGCTAGTGTTGCACAATTTATACTTTACAAATTTGGGTAATTGCTTAATTGAATATTTAGAGATTCATTAAGTTCTTGTGACTCAATATAGCTTTGAATATTTTGTTAAACAATTTTATATTAGCGTAAGTATCTTACTATGATTTCTTCTACATCTTTTGTTTTTCTTCTCATAAACATGAGAGGCTAAATCTCTAAAGATAGGATTGTGGGAGCCTTGATGGATTAATAAAAGTAGGAAAAATAAAATAGTTGATTCTTACATGGTGAATTGGGTGGATTGTTATTCTCTTAATCTTAATGCTTAATTTCCCGTATCTTCAAGTTGCTCGACCAAGGAGGTTGAAGTTAGGAAAAGAAAATAACAATGGCAATTTGAGGCCACCAACCCTCATCTAAATTAACTTGAGCGCTGACCGAGGATAGTTAAGTCAAGAGTTATGGCGAGGGCACAAAAGACACACCTAAAGTACGAGAGGATTTAGGTGAAATTCATCTATGTAGGTCGAGAGACATTATATTAACTTAATAGTTAGTGTTACACAAAATTCACCAAGATAGATCACCAAGAAAAGCCTAATAAGTTATGAAATCATGGGGAACACAATCCTAATTTTTTTTTGATAATTTGATACATAACTCAATCATAGTTAGCTTTATTTTATTTATTTTATTTTGCTACCCCCTTCCGAAATATAGATTACAACTTAGTTTAATCATCATTAACATATTATTTCTTTCCTACTCCCTGTGGGATTGACCCCAACCTAAGTTGGGTTACTATATTTGACAACAACCATTTTATACTTCAATTGCAAGGTGTAATTTGGGTGTGATCAAATTTTGGTGTCATTGCTGAGGAATACGATGTTAAAATAGTTAATTGTTTTCTAAGATTGACCACATATAGTCTTTATTTCGTGATTTACACTTTTGTTTTTTTTTATTTTGTCACAAGTTAGCATGGAAAACCCTATGTCACATATTAATCTCCCACCGGAGGAGATAACTGAGGGGCAAAGAGCCAAAGCTACACGCCTAGCAGAGGAAGCTTAACTAGTTGAAGCAGCTAGGAGAGTTGAGGCTGCAAATTTTGCTACCGCCTTGGCAGAGAGGAACCGACAAAACTCCCCTCATCATCATGGACGTAATGTTGTACGTAATGTTCTCTTTGAGGAGGAGTTTGAGCAAAGGGAAGTTTGCTACATGAGAGCCATTGTTCCACCCCAGTGCCAGCAAATGCTAAATTCTATGTGCCTAGTACTAAGATGTAGTTTTTGAGCATGAAGAGGTTGTTCAATGGTTTGTCCTGCGAAAATCCAAACCAGCATCTAATAAATCTCATAAGAATCTGCAGTGCCTACAGACTGCCCGGAGTTTCACTAGAGGCTATTAGGCTCCTATTATTTCCATTCTCACTAGAGGGGGAAGCTACTCTGCTGAACGAGCTTCCAGACGAGTCTATCAATATTTGGGCAGAGCTAATTGTAGCTTTCTTGGAGAGATTCTTCCCACCCTCATGGATGATTCTGTTGAGAAATGAAATAAACAACTTCAGACAATTATCCAGGATAACTCTATGTCACGACCCGAGTCTATACCCTGGCCAAGACATGGTTTCTGGTGCCACAAGTGACCCCAAGATAACCCATGGTCAAACATTTTGCACTGTGTAATACCCTGGAAGTTCCTAAGAGTAGACTTGGGGGTTAAAATTTTAAAACTGCTAAAAACTAGAGTGTGGAAACCATGAGCCGTTGTTTCTAGTTGTAGTTTCGGGAGTCCAGGTGACAGTAGAAGAAATGATCGACATAAAAACTCGCCATGAGAAACAACGAGCCGTCGTTTGTAGTCATGGTGAGATTTCAGGATGGGCTACTAGGGAAGGAACAAGCCATACAATGGCTCATTGGTGCCTCTGATGGGTTGTTGTAAGTGGTCGTGGGTTTGAGCCTTGGGTGTTCAAGTAGAGGCAATAGATGGTTGTAACGGGCCGTTGAAGCTAGCAACGACCCATTGTGGTGATCGTGGAAAGGAAGTTAGGTGTTGGTCCAGTGTGGGTGACATAAAGAAACAACGAGTCATTTGCTCTAGCAATGACTCGTTATGTCGATCGTTGTTTAAGAAGCTAAAAGATTGAAGAGGTGCAGTGCATCCAACGGAAGGTTACCACGAGTCGTGGTAAGGACCAATGACTCGTGGTGAGGGTCGTGGGTTCCAGTTCGGGCAGATTTTTAAGTTTTCATCAGGGGCATTTTTGTAAAATTCTACGCTTTTACCTTATAAACTACGTCATTTTGGGTCCTACCTTGCACGATTTTAAGGGCTTTTCATCCCTAAACCCTCATTCTCTCAACTTTCCTTCTTCCTTCTCTCTTCTAAAAAATTATAGGGTTTCATTAAGGTGTTCTTCAAGCTTCAAGGAAGATTTTCGAGTGGGATTCTCGTCTACCAGGTATGCGGGTTTTTCAACAAGGATACTCTTCCATCCTTGTGCCCCAAAAAATATTTTTCATCAAATACTGATTTCGATAATTCTAGAAAAGCATGATATAGGGTTGGTAAAAAGGGTAAATTCCTCATGATTCTTCTTATATGCTAATATCTACTCTGATTATAAATTTAATTGAGTTATTTATTGATGGATTATCTTGATTTATGAAATATAGGTTGAGTATGTACATGTGTAGTATGTTCTTCCTAAATTGATTTGAGTATTGAATTTGAATTGTTCATTTCTCCCTTGATTATTGTAGAAATTCATGATCATGATGGAAGTGTGGAAATATTGTATAATTAACCCTAATGACTTTATTATGATATTGATGACCATGTTGGGTTGATTAGGAGTTGTGGGCTTGAGTAATTGAAGTAAATATTGTATCATCAACATGTTTTAGATTAAATTTATTGGGCATAAATAGATTAAATCCATATTGTTGAACTATGAAGCTTGGGCGGATTCTGTATTATTTTCCTCACTAAAATTGTTTTTTCTTCATAAAATCCTAGAATCTAAAACGCCTGTGGCTAGAGAGTTCATAAAAGGAGTGATTATGGCAAGTGTGTGAAATATTGGTAAACCTAAATAAATGAAGTCATGCATCCTTGAAAGAGTATGAGTTGAATTTATAAATCATGTATGATCCTATATTACCTATTGAATAAGGTGAGTTCGGAATCGATATGCCATGATAGAATAAATGCTAATACGAATTTATAGCATGCCCGTTTGGGGTGAGATGTTAAATCTAATAAGGGAATTGGTTTTGTGATAATGTGAATAATGATGATAAATCCTGTGACTAATATGTCAACTTTTTGAGCCTGTGCCTATTAAAGATAGCTCTAATCCATTAAAGATGAGTATTTAAAGAAGGAGTTGTGAATGCTCTTGTTTTTGATTAGCTGTAGTAATTTAGATTAGCTCTATTCGTTAGTGTTGTATGTCTTCTCTAAGCCAGTCGGGACTCACATCCCTAGTCAATTGAGTATCTTACTTTCCCTGCGTTGTTCGAAACTTACTTTTAGCCAGTGACTTTCTATATCAGAGTTATCTCTCTCCCTTTGACAGTCAGGGATTCTCTTTAGCTGAGAATGTTTCCCTTTGATAGTCAGNTTTTCCCTATGTTATTTGGTACTAACATCCCTAGCCAGTCACTGACTCTCTATATCAAAGCTATCTCTCTCTCCCTTTGACAGTCAAAGATTCTCTTTAGCTGAGAATGTTTCCCTTGGATAATCAGGGACGCTCTCTTCGACTGTCAGGGACTCCCCCTTAGACGGGAAGGGACCCTCTTGATATCAGTCACAACATCATACCTTTTTATTATTCCCGATTATTACTTTTGCACATCCGCAGTTACTATAATAATGCATGTCTTTATAATGTGGTTATGTTAATTTAATATGTGAATCTCGTATAAGATTGTCGTATCTCTTTTCAATTACATTGCTATTAAAATGTTTTACATTGTTTCTTTCTTGTTCATATTATAAGTTAGTTTATTTACGCTTCCTGCATACTCAGTACATTCCAAGTACTGACCGCACACCTCTTGTGCTATATCATTTCATGATATAGATTTAGGTCTCCAGGTTCAGCCGCATGGCTAGATACGCTCCTTCCTCTCCCAGTTGCTAGTGGTGAGTCCTCATCTTCCGAAGACGTGGTTTATGTTTCAGTTTTCAGACTTCGGGAGTTAGCTGGGGGCTTGTCCCAGCAACTCATCAGTTTAGTAGAAGGCTTTCGAACTTGTGTAGATAGTTTCATCTATGTATCCAAGTGTTGTTAAATTGTATTTATGGATCATATTAGATTTATGTTATTCTCTTCCGCTCATTTATGTTGTTAGTCACATCTTATTTTAAGTGTATGCTATGATTATTCCATGGGTCGACTTGGAGCCTTTCGGGGTTCCTTGTCCCGTGTTGTGTCTAGGATGTGAACTCAGGTCGTGAAACATTCGAATGACAATGGTCGTGTTTTAGCCCCATTATTATATAAATCGCAGTTCGCATATACACGTATGCTCGATTCACCGCCTTTGACATAACTAAAAAAAATTTAAAGCAGGGGGGATTGGATTCGGTCTAGCAGTCGTCCGCTGCAGAGGAACCGCTATGATGGTCCACTTTTTCGTTGTTGCGAGTCTGCTGCAGTGAGACACACCTTGTTGCAGCAAAACTCACTAAGCAGAACATAGATAGGGATATTTATCCCTCCGGTCAATATTGATCTCCCTTTGCCACTATTATCATACTTCATTATCACTAATATTTCACAATTCATCATCAATTCACACATCAACATGGCTACGTCGCCAGATGCATTTTGGTATTTTTTAGATACCAATTGATCCCATTGAGATATCAATTGGTATCCTATAGGTACCAATTTAGCCCATTGAGATACCAATTGAAATCCTCTAGATACCAATTGGACTCAACCCAGGTAATCGACACAGTCGGACAACACGATTGGAAAGAATAAAGTGAGAACTTCCTAGATGTCTTATAGCTTCCTGAAGAATAGATGTGGACGTCTACACACCAATCTGTAGGAGTTCACTCAGTATTTCTCTTGTACTTTTGATACTTGTAACCTAGACACTCTGATACCAACTTTTCACAACCCAAATGGGAAGATCATACAGGCACCTACATTGACTGTAACTCAATAGGAGAACCCCTTTTTGAACATCACATGAAAATATTTACAATTCTCATTAATTTATACAAAATCAACAATATTTTTGAAAAATTCAATAAAATACTTCTCAAAAACCTTGACTCTCTTAAGATTTAGTCTAGACAGGTACAAGAGCTCTATATGGAATACTGACAAATATAAAGACATAGTATCGCCTGCGAAGGAAATGCTGAAGATGATGCTAAGTATCGCCTTATCAATCATGAAACTGCAATTCACCTACCACAACCTACACCCAAAAAGATGTAACAAGGTAGTATCAGTACACCACACGTACTGGTAGGCATCATCGGCCTACTAAAATTAGTTCATGCAATAGAATAAAATTAATATGCAATCAATAATCTAGTGTTTAAATAGCCACTCAATAATTTATCAAACCAATTTCATACTACTTCAAAAGGNTAAAATTAATATGCAATCAATAATCTAGTGTTTAAATAGCCACTCAATAATTTATCAAACCAATTTCATACTCTTTATTTAATCCTAATTATTTAACAATACATTCATATTTCTCTACCCATCTTAGCCACAAAGTCTGGCCTACACATTGTTTAGACCTTGCTACAGCAATAACTTGACCGCTGGCACGGTCTCACTGCAGCGGTACTGTTCTAGACAGTAACTCGACTTTGCTGGCAACCTTACTTCTTTCGACACCTCATCAATTACACAAGATCTAACATCACACAAATAGTAGCAATCTACACTCAATTAAATATACACTTCACCACTTTTCAACTTCTCACAATTATTCATTTTATTTCCCTTTTCACGAAACATCTTACAGTCAGGATCAACCTAACAACATCACATAATTACATTTACCCAATAATTTTGAATACAATCATTCATTCATTCATGAACGAATTCATCAAAGCACCAAGTCTTACTATATAAGTAAGACAAAATTATGTATCAGATCATATGCACGTTGAACACACGGTAATTAGACCTATTATTATTAATTTTATCTCATGGGATATTTGTACACATATCAGTGTCATACCTATCACCGAACTCTATCACACAGTTGTATGTATATCATCACATACCTGTACTAATATTTATCACAATCATACCATCGGTAATGAACCAGACACACGTCTCCATCACATCACTGTACACACATGTCAAAGGGTCTTATTTCTTCCCTTCAAGTCATGACCTGAAAAAGACTCTAGAAATCCATTTATTATACACCCAGCCGTATGAACATCATATCATACCTTTCTGTGTACTCTTTCTTGTACACCCAGCCATATGAACATTATATCATACATGTCTGTGTACTCATACCATACTGCTCGCCCGGATATTTACCTCAGGCATGAGCCACTCATATCCATGTACTCATACACACACTAGTCTGGTTATCTGAATGCTCACTTCGGACACGAGCCCCTCAGCTCAGGTAAGGACTTATTATCCAACTTTCATCAATATATCCAATGTGCTTATCAATCAATCACCTCATATGAAAACTTAGAGTGAGATTTCAACCAACATTAATCGGCATAACTTACTATGCATTTCATTCAATTAACTTATAGGATAGTTCACAAAAATATATGTAAATCAACAATCATCAGTATATCTTAACATGCTACTAATTAAATCAACACACATGACCTCTTATAAGTACACATTGATTATTTCAAATGCACTTAAATTTCACAATAACAAAACCACATTTATTCATCTCGGGGTTCATTCATAGAGTGCAACTAAATCATCATACCTCCATCACAATCAGTGTTTGAAGACTAATTAATTATATTTTGAATACACACATATATACATCATCATATAAAGTGTAACTCCTCGTAGCCATAACCTGCTATCTATCTAGTTTTATTATCAATTAGCCAAGTCTCACATCATCTATCATAATAATAAAACACACAAGGTAACTTTTACAATTCGTCAGTTCAACTTTTCCTACCTTCTCACATGAGGATCTATCCCAACACAGATTCTTTCGATATTGATCAAAAATACTATTTGTATTAGTCCCCATTTCAAGACAGCTTATTTGGTCCATCATTGTCCCTTTAACATATTCATTTGACAAGGAAATTTATTAACACATAATAATCATTTCAACGTAAACCAAATTTAGTTACTCAACCCTGCTACTACGGTTTCTCACAAATCCATGTTCTATCCTTACCCCGAATTCATTTTGAGCTAGTTAAATTACACTAAACAGTCATCAAGAATATCATCGCAAGACTCCACTATAAATAACATAACATCAATAATATATTGTGAAGAACATCACATCAAGAGTATTTTATCAATAATTAATAACAACTAGGTTTCACTTTTTCACATGCTCCCATATTAGGATTAATCCTCTAATCTTATAGTTACGTTACTACAAATCTTTCATCATTCATTATATTATATGATCCCTCTACCATCATCAATTATACATTAATAGTACACAAGTATAGATTCACAAATTTCGATCTAACACAAAGGTAAGCCATAACCTACTTAGATCGCAGAACTGGAATATGCAGCAACTCAGCAGGAGCTTTACCTTTTCTCAATGCCTCCGGACATTCAAAGTCTAAAAATAATACATCAAGGAATCAATGAATCAACTAATTCTTCAATCCAAGGGTTTAGGAACTCAACCTACTCCAAAAGAAATAAACTACATTATAAAAAATATTAATGGAACATTATCATAAACGCAAATCACAACCTTGCAACTATGATAGGCTAAAACCTCCATAGCTAGGGTTGTGGGAACCATGGTGGATTAACTAGTTAGGGTTGAACGAAGTGATTCTAAAACCAATACTAAAAGCTTATATTGTATTCTCTTCATCTTTAATGATTCTTAGTGGTGTACAACGTTAGGAAGTTCCTGAATTCTTTACTTGCTTTGGTCGAAGAGGTAGAGATTAGGAAAAGAGAATTACAATGGAGCCTTGATCTTGATGATCATTGTATTA